>JAWDEX010000008.1:2683902-2713623 GCA_035221805.1 Trichilia hirta | reverse complement strand
CTTTAAAGTATTAAAGAATTGATATATTGTTATTATAAAGTTATTTAATGTAAATAACTTGCCAAATTTGATAATTTTGATTATCAAATATGTTAAAATATATTCTTAAGGCAAAATGGTGAAAAATAAATGAAATAGTTTCATTTAATACAAAATAATCATTTTGCCCCTAATATGATACAAGTGTGTAATTTATTGTTAATTACATATTTAAAGTTAATAATTTTGATTATCAAACATATTAAAATATGATTTTAATATACAAGAGTAAAATCTAAATTTAAGTGTTTAATTTGGATGAAAATTATAAAGTTACCATTTTTTATATATTTGACCAAGTGCATTATGGTAATTATACCATATTTATAAAATTTGTTTAAATTCATCATATTAACTAAGTTGTTGGTTAATATGTTCATTATCTAATTAATTTAATTGTTAAATTATTATAAAAATATGGTTTAATATTAATGGTTGATATTAATCTATATGTTAATATTTAATTTGTTAACTTTATATACTTGGTCAATTATATATATTTAAGTTTGACTTGATTTCATCCATGTATCTTAGTCATATTTGTATCACATTATTGCCAATTACTATATCATATTTATTAGATACATATGGCATTAAATAATTGAAAAAGAAATAAAAAAATATATAAGGTGGATATTTTTTGTTTTAATTAATTTTTGGCAAAGAAAATAGAGATTTTCTATTTTCTCTCTCAAGCAATTTTGTTCAAGACTTGAAAGAACAAGAGGATGGTGTCAAGTGGAGAGAGCTCATATTTTTGAGAATGTTCTTTATCAAAAAGAAAGCACACAATTAGTCTCTCAAAAGCTCTAAGATAATTCATCTTAATTCTCATTATTTTTTATGGGTTAAGTTTAGAGTTTTATTGTTAAAAACTTATATTTCAAACATAATTTAGGCCATGGAATCATCATGTGTTTTGGCCAAAAATTTTATTTTCACTCATTTATTAATATCTAATTAAAAACTCAAATTTGGACTATATTAATAGTACCTCAAAATTCTTTATATTAAATTAATGAATTCTATCTGATAATTATTTGCTTTTCAATATGAATATCATATGAGCAAATTGACTTTTGTGTACAAGATATAATTAATTTTATATTTATAATATAAATTATGTATATCTATACCGATTAATAATTATAATGTCTTAGGTCTAAGGAGTAGTCAACACACCCATATAATTCAATAATGAATCATTGACAACGTACATTTGTGTAATTTATCATAATTTTGGTCACATTTAAATAATAGTTTTTTAACTAATATTCTACACTAATATTTTAATGATATTATTGTCATATTACTCGCACTAGTATCATCTCATGATATTCATTGAAGATATTCAGTATGCCTACACCGTATTATTAATGCTCAGTCGATATTACTTTTATCAGAAACACTTTAAATAATCTAATTATCTTGGATGATTCATATGCATATTTTATCATTAGTATGATTAGATAGAAGAAGCAACATATATACATGAATTAAAATAAATTTTTTATTAATAAAATATGTGTAATACATATTTTTATAAAAATTTAATATAATATGCTAAAAACTGACAACACAAATACTTTTAGGCATACAACACTAACAAAATACACCATTATGGTAGTTGATTATTTCACTAAATGAATGAAAGTAAAGGCCCTAACTACAATAGTTAAAAAGAAAGGCACTATTTTTATGAAAAACAACTTGGTGTATTGTTTTGAAATTTTCAAGATTATTATTAGTAATAATGGTATGCAATTCGATAATATTAACTTCAAGAATTTTTGTACCAAACTAAACATCGATCTCTGATTTGCTTCACTTACTCATCCAAAGGTAAATAGGTAATTTGAGAAGACCAACATGTCAATAAAAAAGCTTCTGAAGAAAAAACTTGACGATCTCAAAGGGGCATGAGTGGATGAGCTACCTTAAGTCTTACACTCAGGATATCCCTAAAAATAGCCATTAGTAAAACGCCATTCAGTCTGGCATATGGCATCAAGCAATGACACATATGATAATTGGCACACTTATATACTGGGTAAAGCATTTTAATGAAAAAGTCAAGAAATAAATTGTGCGTCTAGAGTTAGATTTGTCAGAAGAACAAAGAGAGCAGGCCTCTGTAAAAGTTGTCGCCTATCTACAAAGGGTTGCCAAGTATTATTATAAAAAAGTGCATCCTCAAAAATTTTGCGTAGAGATTTGGTACTCAAACAAACCAGCTCAACATAAGGGTGCCCTAGAAAAGAGCACTTGAGACAAATTAGGAAGGACAATGCTAGATCATTAAGGTTCAAAAGCCTAGCACCTACAAACTATAACACTCAAACAGAGGAAAAGTAAAAAGCCATAGAATGTTAAAATGCTTAAGTTTTATTATCTATAAGGTCTACTCTTGAAAAAAAAAGGCAATACTAATCCAAGGCCAGCCTATAAAATCGAGCCTCTAATAATAAATTTGCATTTATTATGCAATCAAATCTCGATAGGATAAAGAACTTATGTCACTATCTCCGACTATACTAAAGATTTATTTTTAGCATTTTTTACTGGGGTTGTCTCTATGGTCTAAACATTGAGCTTAGAAAAGTTTCCCATTGGAGATGAGCTCTAATAATATCATCTGTGTAAACCCTAATTCTGGGATCTAGGCTACAAAAATTAGATGCGCATTGCCCATGATCTGTAAACCCTACAACTCAAGGTGCCTCACAGAGAAAAAGCATAAACTGTACTATGGGTCTCGCGATCGAGAATGAATTCTTAACCTTGAGCTCAAAAAATAGGCAGATGAGAAATTCTCTATTCGCACATGACTAACCTACCCTAGTAAAATACTTAGGCAAAAGTTTATCATTTAGCAAATCTATTCCACATTATGGGTTTCAATGACATTATTCCACCCTAAATGATGAATTCTGCCAAAGCTAAAAGCATGTTCTCGAGATTTACCTACTATCACAGTTAGGAATGACAAATGAAATAGAAAAGAAAAGACAAAATGAAAAGTAAGCTCATGACATTAAAGTAAGGATAAACAAAGAAAAAGTTGTTAAAGATTTGCCAAGTGAAGCCATGAGCTCGAGATTTTTCAAAACAGAGTTTTCACTAAACTTGAAGTGAAAGTAAAGCCTAAATAAGAGGATGAAAAGGGTATTTATAGTCGTTTTAATGACAATAAAATGATACAATGCATCCCAAAGATTGTGACCAACAGCCTAAATTGTGCCACAACAGTAAGAAATGATAAAACGTTTAAAAATAACGCGCAAACATAAATGAAGTTATTACTGGCGCAACACATGGCAATATTACAAAAACCAAAAAGAGGCCAATGAATGATTATGTCTTTTTAGAAATGATAGCCCCTAAAATAACACATCTAGAGTTAATATATCTACCACTATTAAAAATTTTTAAGAAAAATTTAAACCACCCTAGGGGCGCAAAATGTTCATCCATGTATAGAATTGCAAGAGCAAGAAAATGAGTAAATTTTTATAGTCTTTTTGTAATAACAGAAACTTAAAAAACTTATATTGAAAGAATTTTGTGAAACCACCTTCCGAGCTCAGATTTTAGAGGCTCCAAAGGCCACTTCCCAATAATGAAAATACTTTATTTCGATGACATATTTGGGTGATTCGAGATGAGAGCATCTGTTATTGGTCAAGATCCAAAATTTTTATAATATTCTATGTTTTCCTTTTTGTAAAAATTTAGGCATTTACATATAATTTTTAACTTGCAAATTGTTTATAGAGATAAAATATCGGTTTAAGATTTTGAGTGAAGTAATCAAATAGTGAGAAAGAGATTTGGTGGCTTTAGCAGTCAATTGAATATAAGATTCAAATCTCTTGTAAATTTTTTCAAAAAAAATGTTTTCGATGATCAAATTAGTAGTTGCATATTGCTATTTCACCGATGACATGTTTAGATGGATTCTTTTTTAAAGGTGGAGAGACAGAAATAAATAAAATATCTTTCAAAAAAATCCCAATTTTTTTTTAGATTTTTCTTAAAAGATATTACAATAAATAAAACAAACGATTTCTTATTCATTTAGGCTTCAAACATTTGTACAATCCTGATAATAACAATATTAAAAAAAATGGTGCAAGAATATGTAATTATAAAATAAAAATTTTTTCCCAAATAACAAAAAAAAGGATTTGCCAATAATTAATTAACACTATAATTTAACATAATATTAAAGCATGTCTTTTAATATTATATTATTTGAAATACAAAATTTAGAATGTAGATTTTATAAAATAAAATAAGAAATTGTATCATTAAAAGACATGTTTGTTACAATCTTCTTATATTTACTGTAAGAGAACTGATACGGTAAGCCATTCCCAATAAATGGCATTCACGAGTACGATTACCCAAATTATTGTCTTTGTGCTGAAGTTCAAAAACACTAATAAATAATTTTGCCCAATTGTGAAGATGTTGTGGACTTCGAGGGACTGTGTTCTGATGTTTAGTGTGTGGTTGGCAATTAATTGTACTTGTAAGACTTTTAATTTTATATGTCCAAAATTACATAAATCAATCAAACGAAAGAGTTAAAAATATTAAAGTAATAATGGAGATATGAATTTTCTTTTATAAATTATTATGTATAGACGGACATAATATAATATTATAAATTAATAAAAATACTAAATTAATATAATATAAATTATTTGATAATTAATGCTAGTAAATTATATTAATTTCTATATTATATTTTTAGCATTATAATACACCATATTAATTTGTACATAATTATTTAAATAAAAATTTTATATTTTTAACATTATTAAAATATTTAAAAAAATTAGGTAATACTACGCATTCAAAATTTATATCTTAAATTAGGCTCTCAAATTATATAATATTCGTAATTAATTGATAAAATAAATATAATAAATAATTTTAAAATTTCTCGAATGATATAACATTTATAGTTGAATGATAAAATAATATAATAAATAATTTAAAATTTTGTAAAAGTTTATTATTTAATTAATGAATATCATATTATTTGGGATCTTAAATTTAGGATACAAATTTTAGATGTATAGTAATTTTTTTATATAAAATTTATGAGATTAATAATTAATTTTTTGGTTAAAAATTAAAATAAAAATTTTAAGTTTGAACATGCGCGGTTCGTTTCTACACGTGTCATGTTCTGAGTTAGTATCACAATTCGTGTCAGTCGTCCGTTTCCACGTGGCACAACATCCAATCGTGTTCGGGTGGATCTGTTCCGTTTTACCCGGCGAATGGCCGGAAAGTCCCGACAAATCTTGAACCTAAATCAGGAAAGCAAAACAATAAAACAAACGAAACAGACGTTATTTCTGTTTGAGTTATGGAACAAACGGCAGACATAGTATCCGTCATAACCGCCGTTATCCCTTAGCCGCCTTTATACTTATCTGCTGCCATGTTTCCATCAAAATACCGCGTAAGAAGTGTCGAAAAGAACGCGGAACATTTATCATGTCTGGTGGGCCCCACAATTCTTGGCTGCGGCAGGGGATGCGTCTAGAGCCCATAATTCGTTTCCAACGTTAGAGTCAAAGTCCTCGTTGACTGCGCCGAGTAAAAGGCCAAAAGCTAAGTGAAAGGGCACGTGCAGGTGCGTCAGATCAGTTATCTTTGGGTCCGGCCTGTCATACAGTTCGTCTTTATTTTCTTATTTTTTAATTATAACCTATAAAAATAATTCGTAAGTTGTAAAACAAAATTTATATTATAATTAAAAAAATAGTGGAAGAAAAGTTAGTAATCTGCTTTTTCTTAAAAATGATTCGATTATAAGTTCGTACTTTAATTATATATATATATTATTCTGTTATTATTATTTTTAGTGATCAATAAATACAAGATAAATAGTATTCATTCAAATTAAATTTAAGTAAATAAAAATTTTTAACTTTATCCCAAATTTTTCATTATAAATAATATAGTATTTATATCTTAAATATTAAGATTTCGTCTAATACATAAATATTACTATTGAGATAAATATTTTTTACAATAAATAATTTAAAATACATAATAAAATTAAAATATTTTTACCAAATCTTCTTACATAAAAAGTTTTAGCTGAAAATTAAGTTTTAATTTGAAGTGAGGTGAGGTATATGTTAATTAAGAAAGAAAATAATAGAAAAATAAACATTTTGTTCTGTTATGTGACATTAATCTATAAGACAATTAATTTTTAAAATTTTAAAATTATTTATTATATATTATATTTATTTAATAAATTAAAACTCATGTTATTTGAATTCACTTTTAAAATGAATGACTATTGTTCGCAATTAAATTGTCTTATCGAGACAATATTACTTAAGATTTTAGGGTCTAGATAGATACTCAGATTTATAATAATCTATTAAATATCTTTTTTCCTAATTGTTTAGTTTCAACCTAATTTTAGAAATACAATAATAACAAATATCTATAAATATTTATAATTTTATTTGTGTTTTGCGTGTGCTAAACATAAAAATATACCTATATTTATAACTGTCAATCTATCTACTTATAAGTATCTATTTATGAGTGTTACTAAAGATGTCATTTCGTATTCCAATATTTCAATTGAAGTATTTAAATCCTAAATTTAAACAAAATAACATTTAAACTCTCAATAATATTATTTGTCCATTAAAAAGTCTCTTATACTCTTAAATCTTATTTTTCATATACATTTTCTAAGTTTTGTGAAAATAACTTGTTAGAAGATTTTGTAAAATCTTATAAAGTATCCCAACAATATCTTTGCTAAGTTTAAATAAATTTTTAAAATACTTAAAATGTTGAAAATAAGATTTAAAAATTTTTAAAAAAATAAAAAGTTTATTATTTAAAAAATTAAAAAACCAAGTATGTATGTATTGTTATATATTTTTTGTCACGTAATTAATTAAATTTATGTATATATTTAATTCTTATAAAGAATTAAAATAACATCCCTTACCAGTAATAATAATAAAGCTTAAAAAAATATAAATTATTTTAAATAATTATTATCGTTATTATAGACTCAGTCTCCAACAATATCACTATGTTAAATCACTTGAATATGTATAAGTATTGAATAAAAATTTAATCTAATTAAATTTTTATTCAAGAGCATATATATTTTTTTTAATATTTTTTATTAAAAGATTATTATAGTTATTTTGCATTTTTTGATTGTCAATACGTAAAATTTATCAAATTAACACTTTTATTATTGTTAATTTATTTAAGACAAAAAAAATAATTATTATTTTAATTATTTTATATTTTTATGATAGCCGGTTATTAATAAGATGTAATAAAGATGTTGGACTCATTTAGTTAGTTTTCACAAAATCTTTTATTACATATTATTTTTACAAAGTATAAAAACTTTTAAGTATAATAAATATTTGATTATATAATATACTTTTTAGCAGTTAAATAATATTTTGGGGGTTTTAAAATCTCTTAGTTTAAGTGCAAAAGTCTAAATGATATATATTTTAAAATTTTAGAGGTGCAAATGTCATATATATATATATCATAATTTGAATGCCATAAAAAGAAGTTTAATTTCTTAGCACCCGTGAAATTACACAAGTTCAGTGAATTACCACGCACCGACCAATTACTTGAATGCAACGATAACAAGCAATCCTTCAGATTCCAACGAGGCGTAATCTCATTGGTCTTCATAATTCAAATGAACTTTGTTTGATCGAGTGAAACCACACCACAACTCTTGCTTTGACTGTACCGAACAAGCGCCACAAAAGCGGCGTCGCTTTAATACCCTCTCTCCTACTCCCTCTATAAAAGCCGTCATTGCTTCTTTCGCTTCCTTCAACAGAGTCAACAGCTCTTTGGTTCAAAATGGCTCCGGGGGAGAAGCTTAGCAACTGCAACCCGACCTCTAAACCAAACCCAAAGGATAAGGAGATTCGATACAGAGGTGTCAGGAAGCGGCCGTGGGGTCGTTACGCAGCTGAGATCCGAGACCCCGGGAAGAAAACTCGGGTATGGCTTGGCACCTTCGACACGGCCGAAGAGGCGGCGCGTGCTTACGACGCTGCTGCTCGTGATTTTCGAGGAGTAAAGGCCAAGACGAACTTCCCGACGCCAAACGAGGTTGCTAACAACCACGTCACACGCAGTCCCAGCCAGAGCAGCACCGTGGAGTCATCCTCTCCTCCTCCCCCGCCACAGCTAAATCTCGCTCTCAATAAATACCAAGGCGGAGGCGCGTGTTTCCCAGTTGCAGTGGGGCGTCCTGTCTTGTTCTTTGATGTCTTCTCTTCCGCCGCTCCTCAAGATGGATGCCGGTTCGACCGTGCTGTTGCCGATTTTTGTTCCGGCGGGCCCCAAAGCGACTCTGATTCTTCTTCTGTCGTCGTTGATTTTGATCATACTTCGTCGGAGAGAAGATTGATTGATCTTAACCTTCCTCCACCACCTGAAGTGGCATGATTTTTGTTGCAGTTTCCGTACTACTTTTTTTCGACGGAATCTATTTTATCTTGCTGACATGTACGGATGACGTGATGATGATGGTGTAGTGTACATAGTAACCCAAAATCGAATAGATCCATCATCGTCTTTTTGCAACTGGAAAATCTATGATGTGTCTCCATGTTGTTTTTATCAACGGGTATTTGTTAGTATTGTATGTTTAATGTTGAGTAATACGAGAGAATTTCTTGTTAAAATCAATGTTTAATTTTATGTTTGGTGTTTTCCGTCAAATCATTAATATTCTCGTCTCATCCATCAGAAAGATTTTTGCTGCGTTTGGCCACCAGGAAAATCAGAGAAAATGACGCAATCAGATAAAACATGCATAAGTAAAATTAAATCAAACGTTTTTATTTTTATTTTTTCTATATTGCTATTTTTCTGGGTAATGGAGTAAGTCGTGTTTCTTGTTCCAAATAATTTATTATTATATGTTCTTTAATTTTATCAGTTAAATTTATTTAAATAATCGAATTAATTGTTCAGATATTTAAAAATTTTCGTCTAATTTATTAATTTTTTATGTTTTACGAATAATAATTACTCATTAAAGTGGGATCCACATATCAGCATATCGCCGGCTTCGTTGGTCATAGCATAAGATAACGAGAGAGAGCTTCGTGGTATGGTAGGGTGTGGCGTGGTTCCTTGCAACACAGCGATAAACTCGGCGTACGCTACTAAAATGTTCCCGCTTACGTCATCCTAGACCCACGGATGTACGAACACCTGCCACGTAACGCATTCTATCTTTTTTTTTCTCAATTCAAAAAAGACGGAAGCAGAGCGGACCCACGACGAGCAACCGCCGTGGGCCGCTATAAGTCTCCTCGTGATTCTCGTACTTGTATGATTGTTTGTCTTCCCACTAGATTTCTAGAGGTTTCTTGCTCGGGCGGATGACAAGGGAATAAGTATTGTGTGGGTCCTCGTAGATGATGTTTTCTTTCCTTTCTTTTTTTGTGGCTGCTTCTGTTTATTAATTTAACTTTTATTTTATTATCTTTAATTACAGGCGGCACCGACAGCGGAACTGCTGCTGAGTTAAGTGACGGAGTCAGAAGTTGCTTGCTGGTGGTGTCCAGATGTGGGGTCACGATTGAGTAATCCCGTGTTGACGAGACGTATGTCGGGATCCCGGTTGTCGTCACGTGGACCTCTACCATCGGCCTTAGGAATCCAGTGATTTTTGTAATACAATGTGTAGAGAACATGTAATTGTTGCGATTTGTTGACAAGATTTACAATTTCGGTCTTGTAATTTGTTCGTCCGTTGACAATGATAGATTACCTATAATTTTTGTTACTAGCTGATGCCAGTCTGAAAGCTTATGATTCTTAGGATAACATTCAATTGCATTTTTGAACAGTTAATCGCATTTTCGTTTGGGATATCTATATAAAATAATATGTCGAAATTCTTTTTGAGATTTTATCGTAATGCTACTTGTTTATATTCTTAAGCATCATGCTTTAGCATTTTTTTTTTTAGAAAATAAAGGAAAAAAAGTTCTAATTTTTTATGAATGAAATAGTAGAAATTGATTAAAATTATGGAAAGTGGCAGTGCAATTCTTTTATGGTCTTTAATTGAGACAAATCGAAAGCTTCTATACTTTCAAAAGAAGAGGTTGAATTGTGGTGATATGGTGGGCTATTTGGCATGCTAGGAACAAAAAACTTTGAGAAGTGTTATGAAATTAATACAATTCTTTCCAGGGAAGAAGCTATCTTGGACTTGTATAGAAGAGTAATTTAATGGGGAGACAATAGACACAGTTTCCAGGTTGGAGGAAAACAAAATTTGGAGTCCAGTACTTGCTAATTGGGTTTAGTCTGAAAGAATGATATTTCTTCAGAAATTCAGGCTTATTTGTTTCAGCTAGATGAAAACTTACTTTCGGACAAAAAAAAAAAAAAAAAAAAGAGAAGAAGAAAATAGACGGTGATAGGAACTTAACCATAATTTGTAATTTAACTTTAATGAGTTGTTTAGGATTGCTTGATAATATAATTCGTGACTTATGATCTTTAAAATTGCAGCGTGTTGCTTTGGAAAATGGTTTAATATTAATCAACACAAAATATGAATTTCAAAAGCAAATGTCATTTTGCTTTTGAAAATGAGTTTATGCCCTTGAATTCACCAACAGAGTTTTTAAATGTCATGTTTATGCCAAACATTCTCTTTAACTGTTGTTTTGGCAAACCTTAGGGACTAAAATGTTGTTGTCCCATTTTAAAATTATCAATTCTGATTAATATTATTATTTAGTGATACTTTCAAATTTGAACGCATCCACGTGTGAATCAGTCATGCAACACTATATGCGGCGGCCGCATTTGGTGGGTCCGATTCTTGGCGTCGTCGGGAATCCACCAACAATATTATTCTTTCATTCCTTTCTCTTGAGATTCCATGAACTGGTACTAAGATACTCTCATGACCCAATTCGTTTTGGCCACGTATACTCATCACATGGCCACCTCTACGGATTGTCTGAGACATATGCAACGGGTGTGTTGCTGACTACAGGTATTACGCCGGAGCGCGTCGGCGGATAGGTTAGGGGATTGGAGAACGCGCAGAAACGTGACACGTGTTGGTCTGCGAAGAAAAGCCTTTTTAGTGACGGAACCGGTAAAAGATAAATAAATATAAAATAAAATAAAAGTCGTTGGTTTTGGGGGCGGCTGACTGTGTGTGAGCCGTATGAAAGCGGCTGTTTGTTGGGCTGTCAAGTGACGGAACTGTATCTTTAAACTGCTGCCATGGAATAGAGTAAAAGAGTTATGGAGCCTACGGTATCTGATATATGGGGAAATCACAAGGACTCCTGTGGTAACAAATATCTCCTGAACCTGTAGTCGATCCCATCTACAAAACTTTTAAAAAAAAAGGGTAAATACATAAATTTCTTTAATCCCTCAGAACATTTCTTTCACCTCACTTTTTCCACAACACGGTACTTAAATCTGTATTTTCGCAGTCTATTTTACTTTCCTTCTTCCTTTTCACGCTTCCCCTCTCATTGCCTCCTCTTTTCCTCTTCATTTTCTTTTTCTTTCCTTTCTCTTCTCGCTCACTTCCTCTCTCGTTTCCTCTTTTTATCCCGTAATTCTCTGCCTTTCTTCCTCCTCTAAATCTAATCTCGGGTGTCCTTTCAAATCCAATACCAACTAAAAACTTCATGGCTTCTCTCCAATTTCTTTACATACTCAACTCTAAATCACCGTCTAAAATGTCATAGTTGGTCATTTACTTTCGCTTCGAAATGGGTATCTAGATTTGGAAAATCACTGCACTTTTTAATTCGAAATAAGGATAAAGTTAGTTTAAAATTTATAATTTTATACTGCTAAGAGTATAACGGTAATCGTATATTACAGGGTAAAAAATTATTGACGGTTCTTGAACGGATTTGAACATCGCGGGATAAATGAGACAATTTAAAAATTCAGGGTATTTATTACAAAAGAAAATATATCTATACAAAAATCAAAGAAATTGAAAGAGGTTTCTAACTTAAAAACATAGACAATGTAAGATGTAAGATTGTTTTAAAACAAAGAAAATTATATAGATAAATTAAAAAAAATCGAATTTAAGAAAGGGGCAGCCTCATTGTGTTTATCTAAGGATATGAAAATTAGAAATTTTTTAAAATAACAGCCATTAAATTTTTATTCAAAAAGAAACCATTTAATTTATGTGAGGATCTTTTTCAAAATATATAAAGTCATCCAATCGTTAACGATGTGCACAAGTTTATTGGTTATTATCCAGGACTCTTGTCAGTAGATGCCCACAAACATTTTTCTTTGTAGATCAAATTTGTTGTAACCATATATAGTATTTCAGAATGCGAGATTTCACTTGATGAGTCAAAAGGATTTTGAAGTGTTTATATAAAAACAATCACTTGCGGTGTATGAGTTCACAAGTTCATAAAAATAAGAAAAAATGATATTTAAATTTTAAAATTTAGTTAAAAAAATATTTTAATCGTATTAAATTAAAATTTATTTATTTTTGCTTATGGTTACTGTTTTTAACTTTTTTTAGTATAATTAATTTAATTTTTATGTGTATCACTTAATTTCAAATTTTATAATTTACGGAAGGTAGAATTAGCTTTTGCAGAAAAACATCAAAAACTATATAAAATAAAAAAAAATATACATATTGACGAATATTGGTGAACAAAAGTAAAATTAAATATTTTTTAATTTAATAAAATTAAAATATATTTTAAGTATATTTTTGAGATCTAAAAGTTATTACCTTAAAAAATAATATCTGCGTGGAAGCCCATTTGGGCAATGTTAAGCTCATTTGGGCCATGTTTTATTTTTCATTTTTTTTTCTTGGGTCTTATATTAACTAGGAAATTAAAAGTGAAGTTTATTTTTGCAATTTGAGCTTAACAAAAGATAACGATATTTGACATTTGTACATCTAAATGACCTTTGAAAGAGTTGTGGATTGCTTACTTTACAACTAATTTTGCATCAAAATCCTCTATATTTTGATCAACCTTGTGACTGCTAACATCTAACAAACAATTTAAAATGTTCATGAAGGAGAATGAGGTTTTGAGTATAACTAGATCCATCTTTATAATAATAATAATTTATTATGTTACTAATTATTATAGAGTATGATTCCCTCAACTTAAATTTTTTTTAATTCATTTGGAACACTAATTTTTATTATTAATTTATATAATTCAATGGTAGAGAAGATTGTTTAGTTCTTAATATTAAATATAATTTTTTAATTTTTAATTTTTAATTATTAGGTTCCTTCCATTCTCACTCAACGGAGAAGCATTGGTAATTTACCCGCAAATAAAATTTATAATTGGGAATAGATGGGCTTCCCCTAGGACCTATTTACTGCCAAGATTTATCACCACCTTAGCGGTTCAGCCATTTGCTTGGAATTCCCGATTATTAAATTTCTGAAGTTAGCAATGTATAGTGGTCAAATAGGATTATTTTTTTCTCAAGATCTTTTACATTTTTTCATCCTAATGAATTTCCCTTTTTCTACTTCAATCCACGTTAGAGAGAGAAAGATCTGTATTCAGCATTTTATGGACTTGTGAAGTCCCAGAAGAAAGGGGAGGTTATATCTAGGCCGTTTGCAAGTCCAAGATTTCACCTACGATGCATAACCTGAATTAAGGGAAGGTAGACACGACTGATTTCTTTACCGTTGAAATAATGTACTTAAAAGACCTTGACTGCGTTCAACAACTTAATTTAGGTCGGCTGTTAAATTTCCAAACCCATGATAAACCCAACCCAATCCTTAAACTCTTTGCTAAATGACAAACCAACAGCACCTGAAGCCAACAGTTCTCCAACTTATCCTTAAACTATACGACAGCCTGAAACAAAACTCCTAAGCTGACAGGTAGGTGTCACAGTTTCAGAGCCACTATCTTTTTTAACCTGAATTTTACAAATTTCAGTGAGAAAGTGAGGAAAAAAAAAAAAAAAAGAGGACAAATAATGGGAAGAATATTTGTGGTGGAGCTAGATGGAAGGTCTTACAGATGCAAGTTCTGTAGAACCCACTTGGCACTTCCTGAAGATCTGGTTTCAAGGGTACTTCCAATTTTTTTTGAATTTTCTCATTGTTCTTGTTGTTATATAGTGAGGAAATTTGTGAACTTGTTGTTACCATAGTTGCATATATTGAGATGGGTCAAGGGATTTTACCAGAGATGTTGAACAGGAGATTATTGTGGTATATATAGTAAGGAAGTATCTGTGTTGTTTAGGATATTAAAAGTTCATAAAACAAAATGATTTGTCATCTGGATTTGTCTTCAAGTTATTTTTCCGAAGCTCGAGCCACAAAGGTATAGAAACTTGTTCAACTTTTAAGGAACAACAAGAGTCTCTCATGAATTTTCATGCACTCAATAATTTTATAGGGTTTTCGATAGGAAGGATACTTGAATCCAATGGCAGTATCTTTTGAAATTACGCATAGTGAGGAATATAAGATTCAGTGTAGTTATTTGAAGGGTGGTGATCTTATATACATCCGATCTCGACAGGCATTTGAGGTAGTAGTGATTTGGTTCCCTGCCAACATAAACTAGATCGAGGTTTTGCGGCCATACGAATGAGCATCTACGACGGCCACTTTTTCTTTTTTTCGGTTTTTCGAAGCCTGATAATTGCATCATACCTAGTGGTGAAAGCAAGGCCAACGGGAACATTTTAGCTTAGTTTGGCAATAATATTTTGTAGGAAATGATCTATTCACCAAAGGTTCCTAATGAGTAGATTGACATCCAAATTCTGATTAGCAATTTAGCAGATCCTCTTGGTTGTTTGTGGTATCTTCAACGCAGCCCTGGGACGCAAAGCTAGGTCTGACTAGTTTTATTTGGAGAATGACAATTCCTTTAGAAGATCTTGTTCTTCTAACATAAGACAACAAAGCTTTGCATGCTGATACCACTTGTTATTTACATGTTTTGATAAAATTAACACTCTACCACAGTAAACTTACTTTCTTCACAACAGAGACTAGATTGATTGCAACATATCAACATATGGAAGAAAATTCTGGTCCAATATTTGATTTTTGCAGTAATCTTATCAATAAGAGACTTGTCATCCTTGTCAGGGTTTTGTACATATCAAGGGATTCGGTGGAAACTGCCCTGGTTAAAAAGCTTGTTCCTCAAAAACGTTTGAGCTTGATCTTCTCCATGAAAGCGGACAAAGAACAATATTATTATTGCTTGCATATGACCCGGAGACTTACAAAATATATATAAAAAAAACTTTAAAAGGAGCAAAATTCGGATTCCAATCTGCAAATAATGTAAATTGCCTGTGAAACTTGAGTGATCTTCAGTCAATCACATCATATACGAAAAACAAATTTTGCATCCTCGTATAATTTCTTTAATCTCCTAGACAGATTCTCAAAAAAATTCACACTGCCTCCACAATCTCTTTATAGGTATGGTCATAAGCTACTTTATTCAGTTTATTGCCTTCACGCAAAATCCTGAATGCTGCAATTTACGTTTTATTAGACACACTTGTCTGACTTGCTTTTAATTCGCTTGTTCTTCTTTGTTATTTTATGCATAGATAGTCAATGTATGTGAACCACTATGCTGTATTGATAAATTATTTTGGGTTAATTTGATCAGGCTTTTCATAGTCGCAGGGGGAAAGCATATCTCTTCAATAATGCGTAAGTTCTTTTAAGTTCCATTCTGGATTGATTGATCAGAGAAATTTGTTTGTTTAGAGTCGATTACAAAAAGTGATGAGTTATTTCAAGTTTTATTGTTCACTAGATTGTGTTTCATTATTATTCTTTTTGAAAGTATTTACAACCATGACGGTTTCCTCAGTAAATTGTAAATATTTGCAATGTTGGAAACATTGTTGGTTTGTTTAAAAAGATTGAAATCTTTAGTAACGCCTAAAGCAAATTCTTTCGTTAACCACTAAAAGATTGCTGCATAGTTATTTCTAAGAATAACTAAAATCATGTGAGGATTTAAGATTGTTGCAGATACTTCATGCAAAACTCCCAAAATGTAAATCAAGTTTTATGTTTTCTCCTACCCATTTTTGGAATAGTATTGTTTTTTATTACATTGCATTGATATAATAAAGTAGATAACATTCATTTTCTTTTTTTCTTGGCGACACTTTGTTTCAATTTGATAAACAAATGTTCAGAATTTACATTTGCTAATATGTTGTGTAGAAATATGAAACTGTGCAGTCGGGAAACTTGAGTTTGTACATCGAATTTTAATTATTATAGTTCTACAAAATCAGTTCAGATGTTTGGATCTTCCTATGGTTTTTGCATGCTGTCCTTTGTTGGACGAGAACTTATTTCAGATGAGACTTAGGATACAGATTGGTAGCCCTGTTTGTCTTCCATTTATCATTCAAGAAAGAGTTCATGTTGGGCATATGTCTTGTCTTTTCTTGAAAAATCATATTCAAAGGAATAAATTGTGATAGAGATTGGATACTCTCACCTTTACTTGTTACGAGATGGAATTTGTATTTCAGGGTGAACATCACAGTTGGAGCTCTAGAGGAGAGGCAGATGCTCTCAGGAATGCACACTGTAGCCGATATATTTTGTTGCTGTTGTGGCCAAATTGTCGGCTGGAAATACGTAATCTGTCTCTCTCTCTTCTTATATGCAGATGTTCCCACCTATATTTTGCGAAGGTTCATGTTAACTTCTCGTTTGTAACATTGATCATTCCCGCACAGGAGTCAGCACATGAGAAGAGCCAAAAGTACAAAGAAGGGAAGTTTGTTCTTGAAAGGTACACCTCACTTTTGTACATTAACACAACCTTTTTCTTCAAATTTTGCATCCAACATACAGTTCCATTTACATTATCAGTATATGTATGCCTTTATAACAGAGGGAGGATTGTCGATGAAATAGACTTTTCTGCCGAAGTCTACATTGATACCCGTCCTAGTGTGAGCGATACAGATGAATGAAAGCTCTGAAAATGCCCAGATTGTAGCTTCATTTCTACGAGTAGTTTGTACCAAAGTCCATAGGTTTCCCAGCAAGAGCAGATGCTGATGCACTTCCATTGTAGATATGTGTGGATTGTATAATTTTTGGCAAAACCTTGACCCTTTAGTTGTAACAAATCATCAGTTTAATTTTCCGCAAGTCTATCGTGTCTCTGATTTTGTTTTTTAGACTTCTATAGGTCCGGTTGTTAAAAATTTGAAAAAGGTTAAAGAGTATTGCTAAAAATTTAAGGCTTGGGATTTTTCTAGTAAAAGCAAACTAGTTTTTGCAATCGTTTTAACTTCTAAAATAATGTTGTTGGGACTAACAATAATCATTATTTTAAAAAATTAATTAATAAATGAATAATTTATTAATTTATTGATTACTAATTATTTATTATATTAAAAAATATTAAAAGTTAATATGTACATATAAGTTAATAGATATTATATTTACATACTTAGAAATTCAAAAATTAATATAGAAATTTAATAGTTAGTTAAGATAATAATATTTTAAAAAGTTCTTTAAGGTCTGATGGATATATAAATCAATAATTTGGAATTAATATAAAAATTCATAACATTAATAAATACTTTATTTAATAACTAATATTTTTATAAATATTAAGTAGTTAGATTTAAATATTAAAAAAAATACAATTATATATATATAATAGTTAAATTAAAATATATTAGTTATTAAATAAAGTATTCATCAGTGTCATGAATTTTTATATTAATTTATATATTCATTGGACTTTAAAATTTTTTTGAAAAAATTATTATCTTAAAAACTCGACCTACAGATTTTTTTTATTATTTAAGCAAAATTATTTATTTATTAAAATTTTACTGTATAAAAATTTTTTTATAATAATTTTAAATATTAAAAAGATTCTTTTAATTAATTGACAAGTAAAATCCGATGAGCACTTAATATATCCTTCATATCCTGAATTTTAACAAAGGAGCATGACACTTTGAAAGCAATTATGGCTCTACGAAGAGGATCATTTTCAATAGTTAACTTATTTCTTTTTATATTAAAAAAACATTATGTTATGATTGAATTCAGGTTTATTTAAATATAAAGTGCGAACTCATATTCTTCAAACGGAGGTGTGTTGCTTTTAATATTTTGTGAAATGAAAGTGGGTGATTATTAATTATTTTAACTACAATGCTTCTAAAATTAAATGAAAATATATAGTAATTATAAATATAATTTTAACTTTTTATGTCCAAACAATGTGATAAGATTAGTGTTCATTCTATTGCAACAAATTTCTTAGATAATGAGAAAATCCATTCTTAAATATAATTTAAAAAATAGTTACTCCAATAATTATAAAATAATTAATATTTTTTTTTCATTTACAAATAATACTATAAAGTAGAAACTCAAGGCCCTGGTTATAATGAAACGACGCCGTTTAATTATTAGCGAAGGAAATCCTACCAATTATGATTTCTGAAACGGTGGCTGTATCTGTAGGATTATAAATTTTAACGCTAGTTTTTTCTGGTTCTTAGAGAGGGGAAGAATAAAGCAGTGGGCTTTACAAGCATTCTTCAATCTTCAATTCCCCTTTTTGTATTAAACAAATTAACGCTGTTGATCTCTTCTTTTCTAATTTCTGTTTTTATATAGTTTTTTCATGTTCGTTTTTGGTTATTGCAGGGGAAAGAAATGGGAAAGTCATCTTCTTCTCGTAAGAAGAAACGATCCAAGAATTCCTCTAAGGTACTTTATTTCTTCTTACTTTCCAAGAATATTTTCATGGTTTATTGTTTGGTTGTTAAGGAAAGATTTACTTGAGAAAATTTGGTAAATTAAAAGGGATTTTGGGGAATGTAATATTTGAACTTTGCTAAGCCAAGCATTTAAATGAGACACATTTTTTTGTTTTTGGGTTTTTCTTAATTGAATCATAATTTAAGGGAAAAACTTAATTAATGTAATGTTCTGTTTCCGTAGTTTTAATCTACGTTGCTGTATGTATATGCATGTGTGTTGGATATATAGGCTCGAAGTAAGAAAAGAAGTAAAAGTAGAACCAGGAGAAATTATAAGTTAAAGAAGCTTCGCCGTCGTGATGATCCTGTTTCTTATTCAAGCGATAGTGATGGTTCGAGGAGTTCAGTATCTGTTTCATCCCCTTTTTCTGAGGACGGTTATAGAAGGAAGAGGTATCGGTCTAGAACGGGAAAAGATGTTAAGGTTAGTAAAAAACAGCCTCAACGACGGTCCTCTAGTAGCAAAAGCACCGAGGATTCTTCTCCTGTAAAAAATCAAAAAGTGTTGAAGAGAAAGGATAATTTCCATGTCAGGAAGAAAATCCGTGAAAAGAAGGATAAGAAATCTATGAGAGATGTGAGTGTTAGTTCCACAAGTAGTGGGTCATGGAGTTGCTCAACCTGTGTGGGTGGGAGTAGTAGCAGTGATGAGAGTGATGTTGAGAAAAATAGAGACAGGTCTGAAAAGAAAGATAGAGATAAGAGGAGACCGGAGAAGGTGAAAAATGTTAGTAAAAGGAGGAGATTGAGGTCAAGGAGGTGTTCTTCGTGCAGTCAATATAGTAATTATAGAAGTGAGGATAAATTAGCAGGTGAGATCAATTCAAGGCGGCTTAGATCGGTTATCACTGTTACAAGAGATGGAAAGGGGGGGAAAGTGGTGGACAACGATGAGCATGAAGAAGAGATGCTATATGATCATGATGATTATCCTTCTAGCAGGAGCTATGATAGTAATGACGGGGGCAGTGAGAGGAAGTTAGTTTGTAATTCATATGTTACATATGAAGAGAAAAGGCATGCAGAAGATGAAAAAGGAGAAGCAGTGGTTTCTAATGTTAGAACCTGCAAAGTCAAGGGAAGTGACAAGGATGGTGAGAGTCATGAGATGAACGATGACATGAAGGCAAAAACAAATAAGGATTCTGGCACTGTTGATAGTCCAAGTTACAATTTGGAATCAATATTAAGACAAAAGGCCTTGGAAAACCTAAGGATGTTCCGAAGGGGGCACCAAACAGATTCAAAGGTTCCTGCCGCTCAGAAAGATGCGACTGGTAGTGAAGCGAACACACAATCCTCCACAATGTCTGAATTGTCACGAAATAGATCCCTCAAGGTAGGTGATGATAGAGTGATAGGTACGAGCAAAGTAACAGAGCCAAACAATATTTCCACTGATCTTTCACAGAATGATGAGAAGATTTCCAATAGGAATGATAGTGGCAAAGAATCTGGGTCTGCTAAGCATGATGTTGAGCTTGAGCATCCACCAGGTCAGCCGGCTCTTGCTGGTAACCCCAAGGAGAAGGTCAGTGTAAGTGTTAGTTCTGAGTTTAATGAACTACGGTCAGTTGCATTAGTGTCAAAGCAAGAATCATCAAAAGTTTGCCCTGCCAAGAAGTTAATACCTACTATACAAGAAACTTCTCAAGCAAAGTCCATGACTGGCATCAGGGTAGAAAAGGGTAAGATAAAAACTGCAGAAAATGTGAACCCTCATGCAGAAAGTAACATTGCTTTTGCTTCTGATGATCCTTCTTCTTGCACAAAATCTCCGTCTGGAGGTACTAGCTCAAATAAACCGCAAGACGAAGCCAATCAGGGTTCACAGTTTCAGCAGAAGACTATGTCTGTGATGCAGGGTGGTGAAATGGTAGAGGTGAGTATTTTAGTTGTCATAGACTATTCATCTTCATGTAAGCCATGAATGTTGCACTAATATATATATATATATATATATATTTGTTATATCTGGCCAGGTAAGCTACAAGGTCTACATCCCCAAGAAAGCCCCAGCTTTGGCTCGGAAGCCACTCATGCGGTGATGTCTAATCTTATGATTTTGGACCAAATATTTCTGAGTCTCCACATCCACAGATACATTGAAGGATCAGTAATTTTAGATTCACAAAACTTAGAAACTTTGACGTTGAACTATATGTTGTTAACAATATGTTCATTAAATATGTTGTTGTCTAATGTAGGATGTTAGTACGAAGTGTTCAGGTGTGTCTTGAAACAACTTTCTTGACCATATTCACGTGCATTTCGCACAGTCTGCTTTTTGTTTCTGGACGAAAATTCTAAAGTTGAGTCGACTTTTCTAGCAGAACCCAAAATACAAAAAATACAGGAAAGCTTTTACACTGTCAAATAACTGCAGAACATTTTTCTGATGCTCAATAGCTGCTCGATTAGGTTTCTGCCCGACACCCACAAGCTTAAGTTGACTGTGAGCATGGGCAGCGGTGGCGGCAGTGGCAGTGGCAGTGGCAGTGCAAGGGCAATTGGCAAGGATCTCTCATCTCATTACGTTTTTTCAGCAAAATTTTGAAGTTTAAAATTTTGTAAAATAACTTGTTCTGGTAGAAGACATAGCTTGGAACAATGGGTGTATGAACATGGAAGAAGCAGAAATACTGTGATGTAATCGATCCAACTTTACAGTATGAGCCAATTCGACAGAAGAACACTAGTTATTTTCATCTATGATATATAATTTATTCACCTGGTTTAAGAAAACTACCTGCTCAGCTAGGATACAGGAGATGCCAAATACTGCTCCTGGCTTAGCATAAGAAAAGATGTGACATTCTAATTCCAGTAAAGGATTAAGAAGTATATTTGCAATAACAACGTCATACTTCTCCAACTAGGAAATTAGTCCAATCCGATACGAGCTCTGGTCTTCCATTACTCTATCTACCCTTCTATTCTCGGAGTACGGGCAGGTTTCCTAACGAACCAGGTGTAGTTTCATATTATGACGTGCAGAGGTCTTTGGCTGGGGAACCAGATCGACGACAATAGACAAGGCAGCACCAAACTAAAATCATTGAGAATGGTGTCTTAGACCTGAAATGTAGACCATTTGAGCTTAGCCTTACCTGCAGTGCCCTAATTGTTGTTTTTATTTTGGTCTGATTCAGTTGGACCTTCATAGTATACACTATTGGGCCAACCCAACACTAAAGTAAGAATGGGCCCAATAAAATTGGGTTGACCGACCAATTTACTCGTCTATAGCCATGTCATCATGTTACGTGCACAACGTGCTTGAAATTTTGGCAAACCATTTTTTAATAAAAAAACATTCAACACCCTCTTTCCAATTTATGAAACACTTGAAAATAAATTAATTTCTATTTTATTAGAAATAAGAATTCTTAAAAATTAATGCTAATCATAAAAATCACAATTTTTTTAAAAAAATAAGAACAAATTTTAAAAAAATCGCTAGTTGAGACAGTATAAAATATTATAATTTTAATAATTACTTCTAACCAAAAACTAAATTTATATTCAAAATTATTGTAGTATAATACCAAATTTTATAGTAACTTTTTTCTAACAACAGATATAAACATGGGAATCCAAGTAGAATAATCTAAATTGGTCTGGTAATTAACCGAAAGTCTAAACAAACCGAAATAAATATACAGTAAAATATATAAAATATCATAGAGACTCAAGAGTTTTGTACTTATATTCAAACAGCTCCATGACGTTTTCCATGATATGGGACTTCAAATAAATATTAAATGCAAAAGTAAGGGGGGCTCTATGATATATTCTATACGGTCGGTAAATTTTGGTCGGCTTGTATAAACTTTTCGGTAGTTAAAGTGCCAAAATTTGTGCTAATTCAACCTGCTGAGCGGAGGTTAACTTTTCGTTGGCTCTCGTTGTTTTGTTTGTTTGCTTGTTGCTGATGGGAAAAGTATTCGCATCCAATCCATTGTCTCTAAGCCTTACGGACCCAGCTTTCGAATCATGGTTGCGGGACTCCGGCTACCTCGAAGTCCTTGACACCGCAACCATCGCCTCCGCTTCCGCCGCTTCGACAACAACTTCCACAGCAACATCCAATGTTACCGTAGCTCACAGTCTTTTTCATTATTTATGGACCTTTTTTTCTCTTCTAACTATCAACCCTTTTGCCAAGCTCACCACCGATGATTTCTCCGTCAAGACTCCGTCTTGGACCCAGGACTTTATTGGGTTTCTCGGCTCTTACTCCTTTCCATCTTCGCCGCAGACCCTAAAGTTGAGGGTTCATGAGAATGTTAAACGTTATGCAAGGAATTATGCTTCTTTGTTTATCCTCTTCTTCGCTTGTTCCTTGTAAGAATTTCTTCCTTATCTTTTGATTATCTTTGTATGTGTATTGTGTATGTGGGTTAATGATTGAATTAAAAATTTGATTTTGAATGGTTCTTTTTTGTGGGTATTTGATGAACATTGAATTTCAAGCCAAGATTGTTGTATGAATATTGGATGAGTAAAGGTGGGTGAATTTTTTTTTCCTTGTCTTTGTGTGTGCTGTTTTTGGGTATTCAAAGCGTGAAGGATGTGAAATTTAAGGCTCTTAGTGTGGTAAGTTTTGGGATTATTTAGGATGTTAGTAGATGTTTTATGGCTCTGAATTGGATTTTGAATAATGATTTTAATTTGCTTTGCTGTTTTTGTGAGCGTGTTATGGAACTCTCTTTTGAATGAAGTCAAAAGGTTTTTTTTGGTGGGTTCCAATTCATGGAAACAAAAAAATTATTTCCATATTTGTGAAATTTTGTTTTGTTTTTCTATATTTTAAACCACTTTAATATTTTTAGGAATTTGATTCAAAATGCTCCTTTTTCAATTGTTTAGCTTTAATCGATGGGAATACTTCGGTCACGGTATTGTGACATCGTATCTATTTAGTGACTTTGTCTTTGTCTTTGTGTTGCAGATACCAGATGCCGCTTGCTCTTGTAGGGTTGTTATCAAGTTTAGCACTTTGGGATTTTTTCGGGTTCTGTAGTGATAGATGGAACTTGGACCAGTATCCTGTGATTCGGCAGGTTCTGATTCGTGTTGCACAATGTGGTGAGTTCTCAAAGCGTTTTTCCTTGAATCATAAAATTGAGATAATCTGATGTGTTCTTTGCTAGATTGGTGTATATTGTTGATGTAAAAAAAGTTATTTGTTGATTTTTTTTACATAGTGGAAGAACTATTAGTTCCATAGATGTAATTTACTTTTATGATTTCCTATCTTGTTTGGTTTATAAGAAAAGTAACCATGTTTTGGGAAAAATTGGGGAAAGAGAAAAATGTTACATGTTAGCTGGTAATTGCCATATGGTATGAAGCACAGTTCTTTTTTGTTGATTGAGATTTTTTAAATTTTAGTTTTGCTAGGAAGAAAACATGTTGTGGTTAGTATTGAAGGACTTTAAGGAGTAAATATGATTCATGTAGGTAACAAAAACAAAAGATATGAGATGAGAAAAGTTCCAGCCAAACAGTAGTAACATTAATCACTATGAAAGGAGAAAACATCACGCTTTGGAGAGAATAAAGACTATGACCAACAGACACAGTGGTCAAGCATTGACTTCAAGTGGAGTTCCTAGCTAGAATAAGCATTTTGTTTTAACTTCTTTCCATTCGGATGTTTCTAGCGGTAATCAAAGAAAGAACGTAGCATGAACTGTGCATCATGCTGAAGCTAAAGAATCACGATTCATAAGTTGGTTTGCTTCTTAACTTCATTCTTGGCTTTTCCGGATCAGTTTGGCTTTTATCTGCTTATACATACTGCTTGATCGAACTCATTTCTGCAGGTCAACAGTTATTAGCTCTGATTTGCCTTCCAATTTTGTAGTGATTAACTTGTCTCAATGAGTCCTTTCCATGAAGCATTTGAATACTATAGTGCGGCAGTTGATAAATAACAAAATTTGTTTTCTGGACTTAAAAAGTACTAATTACATCTCCGCTTTGCAGCTACGGTGATTATTCTGATGGTTCTGAAAGTTCAGCTGGCTCTCTTCTGTGCACTTTGTGTCAGTTACATAGGTAAATATTAGAAACACTGGTTCATCTTTTATTGATGTCCCTGATCCTTTATATTAGCTGATAATCAATTCACTGCTTTGTAGTTATGATTTTGCATGCTACATTTCGTAAGCTCAGTCTTTCGAAGCCACCTTCTCGGGGGAGATGAAAATAAAATACAGTATGTAATTACGATGTTCCGTTTCCTGTTTGATATTTGCTGCAACAGTGAGTAAAATTTATTGAATGGTCAAGACCCATCTTCGAATTGTTCTTCTTTTGCCATTACCCCGTTACCAGTACATTTGGAAGAGGAACGTTCTATCAGAGATTAAGAGTACGTTTGGTTTAGCTTTTTAAGTAGATCTTTTGAAAGTAAAAGCTTTTGTAAGTAGAATTTTTTTAATTTGAAAAAAGAAATTATTGTTTGTTTGGTTGTTATGAGTAATTGTGTAATTACATTAATAAACGGGTTTTTATTAATATAACAGAGAGTAATAGGGTAAAATTTTTAAAATAAAATGAAGATATTTTAAATAATTTAATCTTTTAAAAGAAATTTAAAAAGGTTGACTATTGAAAGCCCAAAATTGGAACTTTTGCCATTAGAAAAAAAAAAAAAATCGCTTATTCAATTGTTAAAAAGGCCATTTTAAGTGGAAAGATTTTTTTCTACTAGTAAAACAGTTATAATTTCTCAATTGATAAACATTAACGTTAGCGAGTGATAACACTGTTACCAATAATAACAAACCCCAATTTTACACCTATGAATTGCTGCTGTTGCCACTGCAAAGCAAGGCAAAGCAAAAACAAAACAAATATCTGAAATACTGAGAAATAATAATAAATACACAATTTATTTCTTACAATGTTTATGTACATCGAATCAGAATAACTGCATAAACTGAAAAAACAAAAACACTACAAAACAAAATATATGTAATTTCCGTTCCACTCTCTTCTGGTTTTTTAAGTTGGGTTAAGATCCCGCGAAGCTTGCCCTTGCCATCTGCAGTATAAAATAAGAGACCAAAGATGAGTAAAGAGAGCAGTAAAAGAAACAACTGGATCATCAGAAGAGAAAAACAAATTGACAACAGACCTTGAAAGTAGAAATCTCGCAAGCGGGCTTAAATTGGCTTTTGAATTAAGGTCCTTCCTCTGCTGCTTTTTCCTGTTATCAACCTCCACATTTGCATTTTGTGTTGCTTCAGCTGTCTTGGTCTTGGTGAAGATTCGAGCTGCCAGCTCCTGCAGATCTTTCATTGATGACTCCTTTGAACTGCAAGAGGAACCACCATTTTCACACATATATACCATCAAATCTATTGTTTTCATTTACGATTTACTGATTTTACTTTATCTTGAAGGTGGGAGGAAAGAGGGGATTGGAGTGAAGTTTTGAACCTTGCTAATTGCTCGAGCAACTTTCTCACAAGAACTTCACAGGAACCTGGTTTTGTGCGTTCCATATTTATGAGTGAACTTACAACCTGACACACAATGGGTCCTTCTGAATGACCAGCAACTGCCTGCACATACACACTGACAAATTATAAGAGGCAAAGACAGCATGCTGAAAATAAGTGTTGCTTTAAGGTCAGTTGCTGAATACACTAAAATTTGGAAGAGTATGCAGGCAAAAGACTAGACTACAGGAATTTTTACAAGAATTATGCTGCAGGATTTGCATTTCAGCCTTATACATAAAGATTTAATCAAAGACCACTAACAATGCTGGTCCCCCCTGTGTGCTTTAACTTGGTAGTCCAAGGCTTTACCATTATACCAAACAATGGACTCATTTGCTGAATGATTTTGTCAATAAGGTCAATGAGCTTTTATTATTTTCACGTATTATCACAGAAATCAATCCTTTTCCATCTACATAGATATCCTAATTTATCAGAATCTACACGATTTGTTTTCCTACTCTTGTAAGATTCATAATTGCCTTGCAGTTGACAGGTCTTCTTGATACAAAATATTTAGTATCTATGCAACATCTGCATAGAGCAGCCACATCAATTAACTGCAAAAATATTCTTCTAGCTGATTAAACTTGTACATTATCAGAGTGCTCACCTCTTTTAAGGAAGGGATAAGTAAAACTGACAATGGAGCGGATGAGGATATTATTTTTGCACTTTCTTCATCATCACTTCCTTGGCGTGATCTAGGAACTACCCTTTGTGCATCGAACAAATCATGAGAATCTCTGAGGTACAAGTGTTGTCTTTTAGAAATTGTCGTAAACAAAATATGTCATTTAACGGCAGCAGAAAAACTACAGCATTTGACTATTAACCGTACCTCGAAGAATCTGAACAACTTGCTATTTGTTCTCTTCTTCTCAATTCTGGCCCATCATTGTTGCTCTTCCCCAGCGACAGTCTTTCTCTTGCATTAACTTTGCTCCACCCACTTTGCATTGCAGCTTTTGCCTGAAAGACATTTCAACCAGCAATGAAAGTTTCGTAAGTACAGAAAAGACAATCATCAAAAAGGAAATAAATTCGAGTAACAAAAACATAATAGGACAGGAAATTTTGGGAGGACCTTCAGAGGAGAAAAAAAACTAGAAAACAGCCTATTAGATTTTGAAAAGCAATAACAGAAGAAAAAACACCTCTGCAAGGTTTAATGCACTATCTTCACACGAGGCACTAGAACTTCTCTCTTGAATTCCTAATCTCGATCTTGGTGTGCGAGCAGAGTCAGGATCATCATGTTGACCACGGTAAACAACTGTTCCACTGGAAGAAGCATCTTCAGCAGAAGTGTGTGTGCTGCTAGACTACACAGTATGTAGTATTGTAATTAAATGAATGGCTAAGACAGGAAAAGGACTTGACTAAAACTAAAATCTCTTAATATCCTCAAAATAAATGGACAAGAAATTATACCAGCAAGCTTCGATCACGGAGCAAACCAGATGATCGAGATCCTCTAGGACTTCGGATAACAACAGTTCCTGACACACTTGTAGGTGATTCATCCTGGAAATAGAGCACTTCAAACAACTTCAGAGAATAGAAGGGCAGAAATTCAACAAATTGTTTGAATATCAAAATCATTTAATCAAACTGAAATCTTTTAATCCATTACAGTCACTCTATGATGCTGACCATCCCATATAATTTTTTAATTTGATTCATAAAATTAACCATGGGAATAGAAAACCAAAGTTAACAACCAAAATTCAAAGATCATGCTGATTTTTGGCACCGTCAGATTTAAGGGAGGAAACCCAATATGCTCAAAGCTCACCATCATTTACTTGAGAGAAACAACATGGTATTTGTTAGCTTCCTTCTACATGGAATCTTATTGAGAATGAAAGTACATGAATTGCAACAGTACACATCCAATCGTACGGTAATAATTCTTATTTCTTATTGAATAAACTAATCCACTTGCAATTATATAAACAGGGTAGCTAATATGAACATCCCAATATTGATGACAGAAAGTCTTATTCCTATATTCTACGGACCAATAAACCTAAATTCATAGACCACCAAAATGAAACTGGGAGGTTGCATCACAGAGATAAACTTACATCTTCATATTCATCATCCTGATGGCCATCAAAATATGAATCTCTAGCATCTTTCACAGGAGAAGTTTCCGGGGATTCCAGAAGTACAGTTCCAGAAGCTGACGAACCTTGATTACCGTACTCTAGAGTTCTTTTTTGAGTAGCCTGATTATGCGAAACTTCTGGTTTCTTTTCTCTGACGTGAGGTGGTCTTACAGCACTTCTAACAGTTCCTGTAGCCTGTGATCCACTAATACTGAAATCCCACCCAACATTTCTAGTGGTTTGCCCATGACTACTGCAAATACAAGATATTAATCAACTCCAATCACCAGGCAAGGCAATAGTAATCCACAAGTTCAACTGACCTTGTTCGAAAAGTATCTTCACTTCTCCTTGTGACCTTCACAGTACCAGAAGCCTCTCCCGCACCTCTGACACCATTGATAGGGGTATCTGGATCTTCCTTTATTTGGTACTTTGGTCGCTCTCTATCAAGATAACAGAAGGACGTCATCAAGTATATGCTCAACAATGCAAGAAAAAACTCCCAATTTAGAATTTTCCTTTCCATAAAAAAGATATCAATGGATTAGCACGTTAGGAATGTTACAGCAATCAATGCATGAGGAATGACTGTGTGTTCCTTAGGCATCATAAATGTGCCATAGAACACTCATATCAGCATTTTTATTCCACAAACACTCACCATATCCAAGAAAAAGAAAAGCGCACAGACTTCAATGTATCCAGATAATAAGTTTTTAGCTTTATACCAACTTATCACACCTTATTCTCTCCAGAAGCCTTGGACTCTTCCTTGCATTCTTAATGAAACGGTGCTTGAGAAGCTCTTTAGCACTTGGCCGCTGAAATTAAAAGCGTGGAATCATTAAAAGAAACAAAAATAATAACGCAAAGAATGAAAAAATAACCACCAAAAATAATGTACAACCATGTCATCTTCATCCAATGGACATCGACATAATTTAGAAAAGCAACATAATCTGAATCCAAGAAACCAGAAACAATTCAGCTGATAGATACACAAAGAGAGAGAGATTCTCTAATTTAAAATTTCATACACGATCAGTTCAATCGTAGCTCCATCATCAACTCAGAAAATTAAGATGATATATATATATATATATATATATATATATAGAGAGAGAGAGAGAGAGAGAGAGAGAGAGAGACGTAAA
>JAWDEX010000008.1:2669157-2683709 GCA_035221805.1 Trichilia hirta | reverse complement strand
ACACACATATACACCAAGGTATATAAATCATGTAAAATGCTTGCCTCAGCAGGTACTTTCTTCAAACACAATGAAACGAACTCTTTCATAGAGCGAGAAAAATGCTCATCCAACTGCAAAAAACAACAGTAAACAAGTGATCTTTTACATTTAGCACTGAAACTTTCATTTTAACAACTAATTTATGAAGCATCTAATCAGTGTGACGCCAAAGAACAATAAGAGAACCTGTGGTGGATTTTCCCTAGGTATGATAAAAAGAACTCTCATTGGGTGAAGATCTGCAAGAGGGGGTTCTCCTTTTGCCATCTCAATCACAGTTATTCCCAAAGACCAAATATCTGCCTGCATCATCAAGCAAGGATTAGTATGGTAAAGTTCATAACAGAAAATGTTGAGGGGATGAGAGATGGAGTGAAAACTGAAAAGGATTAGGCTGTGCCAATAGCAGAACAACACCAATAACCATTTCAAAAGAAAAATAAAAAAGTAAGGGATCCAAAGTGCTGATTCGGAAAGATACCTTCTCATTATACCCTTCAGAATTTTGAATCACCTCCGGTGCCATCCAGAATGGGGTTCCTACAAATGTCTGGTACCATCAAACAAATTAGTTTACAACTAACCAAAAGGTTTAAATCATACAATTTGTTGACAACTAATCAAAGAAAGATATAGGTCCATATATAGCAAAAATACAAGATGCATACATGAGTGTCACTAAGAAGTGCATCACAGCTGTGGCCTGGTTGACAATCAATACTAAAAATCCAAAGCAAACTTTTATTTGACCATAGCTTATGAAGCTTTATGTTGATGACTAATCAAAGAACATAACATGCTAATTACTGTTAAGGAAAGCAACATTTGATTCTTATAAACTATATATATAGAAATTACAAGCGTTGATTTATATAACCAAGGGATGATTTTGTTGCTGACAGAAAGCTGTTTGAGATTACTTATTAATCTAAAAACAAAATCAAACAAAGATGGTATGGGGATCCACAAGCATGTGGCAAAAATTTGGAAGGTGAGAAATAAAAAGAAAGTAATCTGAAATTCACTGTTCCAGTGACCAACATTCACTCCTAGAGAAAACATACAATGGCCATAGCTTCACCCTTTAACCCGAGAAAGAAAGAGGAAAAGAGGGATGGAGAAATATTGCCACTAAACATAGGGACCAGTTGTAAGATCACAAAAAAGAGGCAGCCTAAGCTTTGCATTTGTCTAAGATAATAACTGAAAACAGCAAAGCCCCATAAGCTACAACAGCCATTAAGCAAAAGCAACCTTCAAATAACAAACACAATACCTTTCTCCTTGATATTGTCCTTGTTAATTGTGCAGAAACGCCAAAGTCTGCAACCTGTTACAAGATCAAATGAAACTTCAAAGCCCAGGAGCAAACACAAATATTTTCTATTGATATTGTTTATATACTTATAGATAGCAGATCTACATAAGCATTCAAGACAATATTGAACTGTTTAAGCCAAACCTATGTACCTTAACATCCCCATTCTCTGTCAATAAAATGTTTGCCGCTGCCAAAATAATACAATACAAATTATAATCTTCCCAAGCTAATTTGAAATAAGTGGTAATGAAACAAGTGCAGCAAATGACGACAAAAAGATGGTGTGTGACAAATAGGTGAGGCACTGTAACACTTATACCAGACTCCTCGGGCCAAGGGAATAGCTTGGTTAGATGTTGTGAACTAAAGCAAGTTCAGGTATTGAATTACCCTCTTACGAACTTTGAAGTGGGATTAAGCTTGTGTTTGTGCGTGGGGATGGATGATGCAAGGTATGTGATTAATGACACTAGAAACGCAATAGGACAAGGGAAAAACCTTTTATATCTCTGTGAATTTTGCCTTCATTATGTAAATATTCAATTGCACGCAGCAAATCACGTAAAATGCAAGAAATGGATGTCTCATCCAGGGGCGGACCTGATTGGAGCTGCACAAGCAAAATCTGCATTAGCCTTCCATGTGAAAAACGGCGTTCGCACAACCCAACCCAACACAATTCATCCCATTATAAACTTATGATGAGCATACATAAATCAACACCATCATTTCAACAAACTCACCCGAACAGACACTCAAGCTTACATTCACAAGCAATTCAATATGCACATGGATTAGATAAACATTAAGAATTCATTTATTAAAGATTCAGCACCAGCAATTACATTGGAAAATTATAATCAAAAACCACTTCCAGTCTTCTTGATTGTCTTTATGCTAACATTTAGGTGCCGATGTAGCCATTTAACACTTAAGACACAAAAAGGAAAATAAGATCGTATATTTAAACTGAAAGTGAGGGTCCAATTGTTCCCTTTTTCTTTAAATAATCTTATTTTAGGGTGGCAAGGAACGAAATTTTATTTGTACTCGGACAACAGATACAGCAAAACAAATCTACTCTGCTGAAAGAAATGACACAAAAAACTGTAACCATCAGCCATCAGAAGAAAACCAAAGTTGTTTCACTCTCAATGGTCAGAAAACTAGCACGTGCTTAGGCCAAATATAGAATATGGAAAGAGTCAGTGGACTATTCTCTTTTCATCGTCCAGGTAAACAGATTTCATTATTGTCCACTATACTATAATATGCCCATAGAGTTCCTCATATCACCTCTCAACTGTCAATGAACCGACCACACATAAATATATTTTATTTAATGAATAAATCTAATAATTTGTCATTTACAGAGATAAATAAGCAAATGCCACGCACTAAACAAACAAAAGCAAGTCAACAAGAAGTAACCTACTAGGTCAGCAACAGAGCCACCGGCCATATATTCCATTATTATCCACAGCTTAGTCTGGTGTAGATAAGAGCCATAATACTCTGTGATATATGGCGATCGACATTGTGATAAAACAGAAATTTCCTGGCACAACAATGAGATGGGTAAGCAACCAAAATATTAGTCAGGGGCTCAGTCCACAGTAAGCCCACCAATTTAATAAAAATTTGAGGTAATACCTTCTGGATGTCCTCAATCTCATCTTCTCTGTGGAAGACAAAATAACATCAAGCTTTAGAGCATTAATCACATACATTACCAAAGTGATTTTACATAGTTCTTTAACATCAAGCTTTTAGGCACTAATCACATACATTACCAAAGTGATTGTACATAGTTCTTTAGTAGAAAGAAGCATACTCTAGAATGGTCACCTACTGGTTCCAAGTCAAAATGGTTGAAAAAATAACAATCATGTGAACTATATAATCCTCATCGCAACGTCTCTTCAAACATTTTCTTTGTTTCCAACAGGAAGTCGAATAATCTTATTAACACTATATGATAAGAAAGAACAGTGAACCAGAAGTCCACAGGGGCATCAAGAAGCAGGCCAGCAAAGAGCAAATCAAACGCTATATAAAACAGCAACTAATCAGTAAAAACTTAAACAGTGCAACTATCCAGTAAAATATGTATAATTGCCCTAGGTTACAAATCAAACTACCCCTTTCAAATCAAGATTGATGAACAAGAAATATCTGCCTTGACAGTCTTAGAATGATGCCTAAAAAGAGCCATGAAAGTGTACTTTATCCACAAAGCATTGGTAACACCTTTGAATAATTAAAGCATAAAAATTAAAGATCTAATTTTAGCTCGGGATAAAAATACTATGGTCATTCTGTAGCTTGAGAAATCCCATCACAATTTCCCAAGGCCAATGAGAGTAGCTTATCCTGCAGTTAAATTAAAAGCCTCAACACTCTTTCCATAGTGATTAAACAAATTTGTGATGCCAGAGATATCTATCAGGCATTAACAATCCCAAAATAAGAGCTACGTAGCATGATTCTATAAATTTAAACTTGCACACCATCTACACATTGCCAAAATCTTATTTCTTTCAACTCAGCCAAATCACTCTGCAATACCACGGACCTATAACTATGTTAGAATCTGTAAAATCCTCTTTGCAAGGGATAATGATAGAAACAAGTGTTAATGCGCACAAAAGTTACACCCTTTTCAAACATATAGGATACATCCAAGGTACTACCAAATCCAGAAATCATCTTCAACCATATAACACTCCTAAACTCCAATTGAACACTCCATTAAAACTCTCATGACCACGCGGAAGAAATAAAGATGCTTTCAGTGGCAAACAAGCTTATATTAAGCTTCACCATTCACTAATATATAACGTAGCATTCAACTTCCCATCACATAATTTTGCAATAATCTTTTTTCTCTTAGATTCCGACAAAACCTTTTATTTTGCAGGTGAACATCATCTAAATTCTTGGTTTCCCTATATCATGTCAACATAAGCAATAAATCACGCCTCACTCATGTTTCATTTATCACTACAACAGAAACACCCATAAAGAAAATATTTCCGGCAAGGCGATACAAATACACATATGCAGATAAAGAGATCCAATAAGTGCAAATTCCTTTAGACCGTAAGCAAGTAATTTCTTAAATGGAATGCCTCTAACTCCACAAGCTAACATACAGAACACAGAAAAATATAAATAACAAGTACTTACGATTCTTCCAAATCAATAACTTTAATGGCAACATCTTTGTTAAGCTCCTTATCAAACCTGCAAATACGGAAAGGCATCAGGAATCACCAGCTTCAAGCAGAAATGTCATCTAATTATGATGATAAAGTCCATACATCCATTAGTAGCGCATATAAAAAGAGAAATAGGTCAATAAAATTACAAGCCATACGTCCATTTATTAGTGCATATGGCTCATTACTAGGCATTTTTAAATCCTAATTTGAACAACAATGTATCCTAAACTCACCCATGAGTTCCACTATCCAACAGGAGACAATAAATAGTACAAGTGTATGCCATTCAATAAGAATGCATAATTTATATCAAAGGAGTCGGTACAATAAGACAATATACTAATCATACTTCTCAAATGTAATTGACAATCAAAACTACAGTAATCCCACAATTTCAAATGCAATCATCCAGAATACAGTAGCCAATAAAACATTCCAAGACATCAAATTTCAAGTCAGTTGCGTGTATTGAAGTTGAATAATACTATTAGCAAAAGAATTCCTTTGTTCTAAAACATAGCAGATATGGCAATTCCATACAACATTTTCAAAATATACAACACTTACATACCAGATGGTTCTTGTTTATTAAAGCAAGCAACACGTGTTAACCATTACAAAATGTGCCACAATTAAAGAAAGTCTTTCATAAAACTATAACATGTGCCAAAAACACCATTAACAATGTGAGCATTACTGCATTGCATTGAATCAAAATAATTAAACTAGTCAAAGTACACAAACTTACGCTTTATAGACATCCCCGAACGATCCTCTCCCGATCAACTCAAACGAATTAAATCTGGTCCCGGCAGCCTCTTGTAAACCAGCCAAATCAGCCATTTGCACAAACACTTCATATGCAAATCAAACCTAACAAAACCAACCTACACTTTCAATCCAAATCTCTCCAGATTCTTCAGTACCCACATGGGTCCAAAAATCAATCCTGAAACATGATTCACAATGCACTACATCACTAACCGAATATCAAAATATTGAACATAATTCAACGCAACAAACAAAATGAACAAAACCCAATCCAGGAACAATTTCAAGGATCTGAAAAGTGTAAATAAAACTAAAATAAATCTCACATTGCACAAAGAAATTTTACACTCAAAGCAAAAGCACATGTTATACGAAAATTAGATAGAAGACATATTTTTAGTTAGATGAGAGTGGAATTTGCTAAAGCGACAACCTAACAGAATTTCAATTCCTTTTCAGCAATAATGATAGCGAAACGGTAACTCACAAGTGGCTTGAAACATGGGTGTTGTCAAAACTTACGAAATGAATGTTTCGTGATAGAGATTTAAGAAGATTTCTGTAAAACGTTTTAATTACCCGTTAGTTCGATATCGACGATGAAGATGTGAACCTTTCTGGTTTTTGCAGTTTCTTCGCTTATTATTTCCTGCAACACTCTCTTTCTCTCTGTTAGTCTTCTGTGTCTCTGAGATTGCAGAGGCGCTTTGAGAGCTACACCGTGATCGGCGAAGAAAAGTTTTTTGCTTTGTTTTTATTGGTTTTTAATGGAGTTTCCTATTGGGATTTTTTTTTTTTTAATTTTATTTTCTTGTACGAAATTATAGTTCATCGGGAAAAAACAACAACTGTTTCTCGTTGATCCGCACCGTTTTTTGTAAGGTTAGTAATTAAACATTTTATACATTAAAGAAAATAAATTTTTATAATTATTTAAAACACTTTTATTAATTAATATTCAATAAAAAATTTTAAACATTTTAAATTTAGACAAAAAAAATTAAGTTGAAAAGTAAATATATTTAATTATCTTAAATAATAAAATTTAAATATAAATTTATACAACCAAGATATCTAATAAACATTCCATATGCGTTTGTGATGATAGTTAAATTGAAGTAAAACTAATTCTTAAATTGTATTGGGTTAGATTATTAAAGCGAGGAATGAAAAGAAAAACTCGATAAAATGAATGATTCTCTTCACAAAATAGGGAAAAATTCTAAAAAAAATTCTTTTAATTGGTAGAATGGTGACTTGCTTTTTCAGAAATTATAATTTCGCCTCTTTAAATAAGTCAACTTTTTAATATTTTTATTCAAAATAAATATAATAAATTTTTTTTTTTTCTCTATATAAATTCTATGTTTCAATCAAACAAAGAAACACCGTTTATTTCGTGCTCTTTATTCATTTACGTTTTATCCTATCATTTCTTTAATTTTCAAAACAAAGATAGTATTAATATCCAATTCGGTTCAACTCAGTTCATTATTTTATTTTGGTTTAATTTATATCAATTTAACTTAATTTATGTCAATTTTAATTTTTCTTTCAAAAAATGGATTTTAAACTTTTTTTTTTTTTACTTCTATAAATAAAAAAATTAATAATTGGTAATAATTTATTAAAATTTTTATTTTAAAATCAATTCAATTAAAAAATTAAATAGAGAAAATTTTGATTGATTTCTAAAAATCAAAATTCAGTGTAACTGAAGTGCGCAAAACAATTGAACGGTTGACTTTGGTTGTTTTGATTTTATTTTATTCGATTTGTTCGTTTTTACTAATCCCTAGTTATTATAATAAAAAATGATAGGCATCCAAAAATTCATATAACAAGTGAGGTCATTGAACAATAATTTTTGAAATTAGTTATTATATTTTTAAACTAATTTATAATATATGCTGCTTTTATCTTTAATGTTTTTTTAGATAAATTTGGTACTAACATTATTCGATTACAAAATATTAGATATTTTAAATTTTTTTAAATATATTATTTTGCCACGTGCTAATATCACATTACTTCAAGTGAAAATCGTGGATATAAATTTATAATATTAAACATTACGCCCATTTTATTAATCATAAATTACATGTTAAAGACAATACAGACACCATTATTTTTAAGCTTTTATTTATTTGTTTATTTAAAAAAAAAAAAAACGTGGATTAGCCCATTTTAACAATTAATTGAAAAGGAAAAAACTATTGGTTAACCCATTTTTATGACTATTTTTCACATAATTATTAATTGTCATGAACACAATCCATTTGCAACGCCGCCTTGTTTAAATTAAATTGAAAGTCAATTATTATTATCAATGTCGATATTTATATTGAGTTGGGCTTGGAGGAATTTGTTCTGTCCAATGTAGATTTAGGCTGAGCCTAACACCAATTGTACACAAAAACACGATACTATCGTCCTAATTGGGCTGCGTCTTCCCGGCTACTAGTAATAGACAGTCTGGTGCTGAACCGCCGATGTGTTCGAATCCTTGATTTTATTTTTACGAAGAAATATGTATAAGTATTCTACGAAACAAATGGCATTGTATCTGCCTGAATTTATAATAAATTTTACAACATTTAATGACTTATATATGAACATTAATATAGTGATTGTTTGATTTGATTTATGTATTAATTAAAAAGATTTAATAAAAAAATGCTTTTAATATAATATACTCGTAACTAGTATATTATATTTACCACTCATAAAACAAATGTATTGTTCATCAATTTATTTATTTAATTATTTTGTTATAATTTTTATCTGTTTTACAACTACGAAATAAAAAGGCTGGTCTAGACGGACCGTGCACTGCAGTTGATCGCCAATTTTGAACCCATTTGATGGGAAATTGTTGTGCGTAAAATCATGAGTAAATAACTTTAAACAATAATACTACTTATCACTTAAATAATAAAATATTTATAACTTAAAATAATATACTGTTTCAAAATTATTATCAAATTAAATAAATATTATATTTGTTGGATGAGAATTTTAAAATAATTATTTAAAATATATAATATTCATAAGTTTATAAAAATTATTAAGACAATAATAAATCTTAATTAATGCATAATTTAAGCAATGTAAGGATAATTGTGTGCGGAAATTGAATATCAATTTGATATTATTAAGTATGCTAACATTATAATTAAAATATTTCGATTATTTTGAACAGTATAATGAGTGTTAAGAATCAATTCGCTCACAAATTTTGCTAAATTGTTTCCAAAAATTATCTAATAAAATAAATAAGCACAAAAAAACAATTAAAAGTTGGTTCGCAATGATTCTTAACAAAATAAAACTATTAAAAAAAGACATTGTTTATATTTAAAACTTAAAATTACCATTTTCTATAATTTTTTTAAAGTTGATATAAACTAAAATTCTTTTAAATAATAAACTAAACCAAAGAGTGTATTTAAAATTAAGGTGTTATAATTTTAAAATTAAAATTAGGTTAGAAAATATAAAAATATTAATTAAAAATTAATTTTATTTTATTTTATAAAAATTGGTTAATATAGTTTAGGTGAAAATCAACGTCCCCAACCCCAATCACATTACGAATCTTTGTAGGCCTGAAAACTTTTAGGCAACCAAATCCAAGAGACTGATTGTTCTCGATGATCGACTTGACCCCAATCTCAACCCTAGAGTTGACAACGTTTTTTTTTAATCTTTTACTTAATTTAATTTGAGAAGAAAAATAAGCAAGCGTATGACTGTTCATGGATAGTAATAGTCAAATAATTCTAAATTTAAAATAATTTTTTATAATCATTTGTCAATTAAGGGGAATTTATTAGTACAAATTTTATTAGAAAACTGTATAAACTAATACTACGAAGTTATGTAACTTTTACATAATTAATAATTTTATAAAAATAAAAATAAATTTATGTCAATTTGTATGAAGAAATTGTAGATAGCATTATTGTATTTATGTGAGACGCAAAGCTAGTAACATTGATCTTAAACAGTGTATTTAACACAATAGTCAAAGTAAAAGAAAAAGAAATTAGGGAACATTCAGTGTATCCTCTTAACTTTGCTCCAGGTAGGGAAAAAATTAAAACTAATTAATTAATTATAAATAATGTAAAAAATACTACTTTTTTTTACAAATTAAGGCATTAAAATTTATGTGCAGCAAATTTTAAATATGGAATTTTAATAGTATAAAATACGATTATTTAATTTATAAAATAATTTATAAATTTAATTAATATCTACTAATTGATATATATTATAAAGATGGATGCATGTAATGTAAATAGATAAAGTAATCCAACTGACATCAGTTGTATTTTATAAAACTAGGTGCATCTAATGCTTATTTTATGATGTATTCTTAATATTGCCCGTTAATTATTCATTAATTCTTTTTTTTTTTTTCCTCTTTTCTTTTTTTCGTGGGGAGCGGGTTGGTGACAAAAAGATCGGTCCCACGAAGATACGGTCATGGGCTTTGTTACCAAGCCTAGGGCGGTCAATGCGGAGCCAAAGGATTTTAGATTGACACATAACATTTCGCAAATATCTTCGAACCACGAACCCATTTATTGCGTGCAAGTAGTACACACTCTCTACGCCTACGTGGGGCCGGAGAAAGATGCTTTTGATTGGACTGGAAGGGATAAGCGCGTGGAGTTTGAGGTGGGGACCGGGTGTGGGGATTGTCTGAGAGAGAGGACGCAGTGGCCCGCAATTCGTGCGCATAAGCTTTTCTTTAAGACAAACGATGCACCGACTTGCAGTCGTGGCACGTGCGCACGTGACTTCGCCTTAATGCTGAAATTATATTCTCTGTGGTGGAATTGTTAATGTTGATAATAAAGTAATATAGTACAAATAATATATATGAATAAATAATATAGTATTAGGAGAAGCGCTTGTGGGTGAAGTGATTCGAGCACTCCATCGCTTTTTGTATTGACTACTACCACCCTCCTTCTCAGTGCAAAGACAATAACACCCATATTGCAATAACGGTGAATTATTTCCCTTTATAATAATAGGTGGCAATTTTAGGCACAATTAGTGTAATTAAGGCAAAATAATCGAATCAAATGAATTAAAATAATATTAGTATTAAATAAACGACATAATACAAGACAATTATTTAATAGTTTAAATTTAAATTTATTATTCTCAACACATAAATTTGTTTATAATATGATTAATTATTTCATTAATTATATTTATTATTTATTTTTAATTTAGCATATTTATTTTATAATTTTAATATTATAAAAATATTTAATAACATTAATTATATTTTAAAAATATTTAGTTATATTTAAAATAAAATTAATTAATATCAAATACATAATATTATAAAAATTTTAAAAATATAGTAAATGCAAAAAATAATTAAATAGATGACATAATTACAACTCATTTACTAATTAATATTTTAATTTTTATTATAATTGCTAAATAAATCAATTTTCAATTGATTAAAATATACTATACTTTCATTTCAAATTATTAATCTTAATTGCCCTGAACAAAAGCACAAGGGCGATTTAGACTTTTAGCATTACCTTAACGACGAAGATAGTCCACTCAAGGGTCGGGATAGCGTTGCCCCGTTGAGAGAATAGGACGGTGTGAATATAAAGATGATCACTCAAGCGTTTTTTCGTCCTTACGAACTGACATATGAAAAAGAAAAAAATAATATCATAATCATAATTTATTATAAATTAATAATTTCTTAATTAAAATAATGGATGCAAATCTAATCCCTCGGTCTCTGCACCCTGTGACTTTTGATCATTCAAGATTCCGTGTCTTGCAAATTCCCTCATTTAACCTTCATTTTTTCAAAAATTTAATCTTGATATAATTTTCTAAAAAAAATAATTAATAAGTGTTTGAAATCGCTAAATTGCACACAAACTAGCTCATTGGAGAGTCGAATTATCGATTAATTAATTTATTTTACTTAAAACGAGTGTATATAAGTCATTTTCTTTTGAAAAATAATAAGTTCACAAAAATAAAAGTAATAGTATGAATGCAAATTTATTAATATAATTTAACATGGAATAAGAATATAACTTTATTATATAAATTCGTTAAATAGTATTATATCTTTAATATTATTATTATTTCAATTGATAAAATAATTATTTTAAAAGCATAAATTATGGAATTATAAAATATTTAGAATTTAATATAATTATATATATTTGAAAATTTTAAGTGTAAAAACAAAAAAAAAAATCGTTTGCTTTTTTTTAGAGACAATTTTTCATATTTTATCAAATAGAGTAATATTATAAAGGGGTATTAAGGACAAAAATTTTCATATAAATTTTTATATATAAACTGACATGGTAAAATAGTATTAATTAATAAAAATATAAAATTAATGTAATTAACAAAAATAAATAATGTAGACTATGCAACAATTAATACAATCACGTCATATTCGTTTATGCATAAGAGTTTGTACAAAAAATTTATATTCTTAATATTATTCATATTATAAATACCAATTTTTATACCAAGCTTTGTACATGTTTTTATTATATTATTTCACATAATTATTTTAATTAATTTAAAATTTAATAATTTAAAGATATTAATTGTATATAAAGCGACGTGATAGTCATACCTAACACAAGTTAAAAAATTTAGTATTACATTTTATTATATAACTTAGTTTATAGACGATTTTGATTACTTAGAATATAAGTATCACTATTTAAAAATACTAGTAGCCATAAAAGTTTATTTCTATCATTTGGAGTACTTTTTATATAAAAAATGATGAAATGAATAAAAGAAAAAAAAAACACCCACATAATTTTATAAAAAAAAAAAAAAAAGTGATAATTCCCTATGAAAATATATGTGCATTATACTATCATAATTATTTCAGCAATTACATAATTGTAAACATTAAAAAAATATTCTACACAATTACAAATATTATATGTCAATAGCACCCAATGATGTTGGAAATTATTGTGGATCTCATTTTAGATATTGTTATTCATACACATCTTGATTGAGTGTGATATTGAAAAGTTGTTTGCAAAATTCTCTTTTAAGCACTTTTTAGAGCATAAAATAAACACTTTTGAGACAAACAAAATGATGAAACTTGGAAGTAATGTTTTACCCACACGAAATAGTAACAAAGTAAAAAGAATTTGTTTTCTTCATCATTATTCTTTATGACGTTCTTACTCACAGGCTCTGTTTAATTTTATGCTTCTACCTTATTACCTATTGAGAAAGCAATGATTTTATTTTATTGAAGAATACATAGCTTTTAGATGGTTTATTATTTCTGTTGGCCCTCATTAACTCTTTCATTTTATCCTAATTGAATCCATTATACATCATGATTTTACAATTTATTCTAAAGTCCTTCACAATTACTTTCATTTTTTTTATTTATTTCCAAAATTTAAGAGGTTAATCTTAAAAAAGGCGATTGACTTGAATTATCAAAAATAACCAAGTCAACCTTCGAAATAATAGATAGATTGATTGGTTGATTAATGGAGAAAAAGAGAAAGAACGGTTGTTCAAATGAGAAGCTCATGCGCTTGACCTCTTCATCTAAAGGATTTTACAGAAGCAGTGCAAAACCAAAAATTAGGTCCAGGAAGGAAACCAAATCAACCCAACAAATTGAAAAAATAATAATAATAAAAAAGCTAACTAGAAACTCAAAACAGGGACACCGTGTGGTTAACAATGTAAATTTGCCATCATCAAAAGACTACAACCAACCTTTTTTTTTTGCCCACCTCACTCTCACTGCTCTGTTACAGGCAAAGGAGATAAGTAGCCAATGAAAAGATAAAAAGCTGTCCCCACAAATATTATTATTATTATTATTATTATTATTATTTTTTGCATGGTTAAAAATACTTGGACAAATTCACAAGCACAAAATCCATTATCTTCTATTTACTGCCTCTCTTTGCTGTCCAAGATTAACAAAGTCATTACGTTGAGATCAACAAAAGAAAACAGTAAGCAGAGTGATCAAGAAAAATAAAAGGGTTGCTATCGCTGCTGCTGCCGTAATTTGCCACCTAAAACTTTCTGGCAAAGCAGGTAAATTTATAGAAAATGCAGCAATAAATGAGGTTTTATTTACCTGCTTGCTTCCTAACAATTGGCAGAAGTGTTTTCGAGAGAGAGATTTGAGAAAAAGAAGATCATATAAGAGTCTAATTGTCAAATATTTAAAGAGAAAATAGAAAGGAAAGGAAAAAAACTCATATAAATACAAGGACAGAGAGAGAGAGAGAGGGACGGAGTTTGTGGAAAGGGAAAGAGAGATGGTGGGCTCAGGAGCAGGAGATAGGAGCAAAGAAGCAGTTGGGATGATGGCCCTTCATGAAGCACTAAGAACCGTCTGTCTCAACTCAGACTGGACTTACTCTGTCTTCTGGACCATTCGTCCTCGCCCGTACTATCTCTTTTTGTTCTTTCTTAAAATCTATCCTTTTCTCTCAAGCTTTGTGCATCGAGATGTTTCCTAAACTGGGTTTATTATTTTTTTTTTTTGGCTGCAGGAGAGTTAGAGGGGGTAATGGCTGCAAGGTTGGAGATGACAATGGAAGCTTGTGAGTTTTTTTTGAACCTTTTGTTTTGGTTGCTGTTAGAAAGCATAGAATAATTGACAAGAACTATAATTTGAATTTAAAAATATGAAATTTCTTCTGTCTTTGGGTCCCAGGTGAATAAGAATTTAGCTCTGGTTAGCTTAGTTTGTATTCTTTCTGGCATTTCTTCTGTTTCCAAACAGAGCATTACTATGTCTCTTGTGCAAACAGAGTGAAATCGGGGGATTAGAGAAAGTGTAACACATATCATGTTAATTAAATAACAGTTTACAGTGTTAAACGAGTTTATGATTGATAACGGGAGATGGCTATTTGCCAATTTTTTATTAGGGTTTATAATTTGTTACGGTATTTCTTTCAGTTAAACAATAAATTTATCTTCACTTATACATGTACTTCTCTATATGCGTAAGTACCGACTTATTAAATTCTGTGAAGGATGTTGATGTGGGAAGATGGTTATTGTCGAGGAAGAGTTGCAGATTGCTTGGAAGAGATGGACGGTGAAGATCCTGTCAGAAAAGCTTTCAGCAAAATGTCTATCCAGTTATATAATTATGGAGA
>JAWDEX010000008.1:2643590-2667981 GCA_035221805.1 Trichilia hirta | reverse complement strand
GTGCTAAGAATGAGGCATACTTTTGAATCACTAGGCTATCAATCTGGTTTCTACCTCTCCCAGCTGTTTTCTTCGACTAGGAACGCTTCTTCATCTTCCCCAATTCCCTCAAAGCAATCTGCCATTCCAACTCGGCCACCTCCTCTCCTCAACTGGGGCCAACGGCCAATGCCATCTACTACAATGCTTGTTTCACCAAATTTTCAAAATCCTGCTAGACTTGGTTTCCCACAAACCAAAGATGAAACCCACATGTTTCTCCTCCCCCATTCATCGGAAGCATCAAGGATGGAAGATATGATGGGAGAACACGAAAACGACTTGAAGTGGCCAAATGGGTTGTCATTTTTTAATGCTCTTACTGGAAGACCTGACGATGCCAAGCTTTTGTTTAACCCTGAGAACTTTGGAAACAAACCTGATCAAAGTCATCATCCTGACACGAGTCAAAATTCAGAAGGTGGCGCGAACCTGAATGACTTCTTAAGCTAGGATAGTCATCCAGATAAAAACAAGTACAAGGGGAACCTTACCTTAACTGCAAGAATGACTTCATCCTCTTCTTTCACTTCAGTCGATCACCATCAGCACCAACCCGTGGAGTATAGGAATTCTCATCCAGGAATGTATAACAATGTGATGGAGACCTTCTTGGAATGAGTTTAGAAAACTTTTTGTTAGATGAATGGTCAGAAATTGTATGTAGGCAAAGTTTTTGTGCTTCTTTGCTGCTGAAATTCCCAGTGATTGTTTGTAGTCCACTTTTACATGTGTTTCTTTGATCTTTTTTTCTAAACTGCCTAATCATTTGTTCTAGTAGCTTATCCTAACATAAGATTAGCATAAATTTCTCTTTTCCTTTTAATCTGTGTGTTTCCATCAAATTTTCTCGGATACTAAAAGAGGAATTGATTGATATCCATCTCTTGTTTTATGACTGTTGACATTTTAGGTTAAAAGCCTTGGTCAAATTCAAATCCGAAAGGTTGAATAAATAGATTTCTTTCACCCAATGCCGTCAATCAAATCCTAGCTATAGGCCGGTTCGAAATGTACTTAAGTGGGATGATGTCTTGTTTTCCTTTGCTATTTGCCAGACCATCATGAGCTACAAAATGATTTTGATACGGCAAATATGCCACAAATTTTGTATTTTGATGCGGACATGTACTCGAGGTGCATGGAAGAAGACTACCCTGGAATTAATATAAGGCTGTCAATATACTGCAGTGTTTACACTGTATCTAAGATTTGTTTGAGAGTGCGTTTTTTGTGCTGTACTTTAAAAGTATGTTAAATATGCGCTTAATAACACTACTTTTTAGTGAAATTAACACATTTTGACATTAATAATTGATATTTAAAACTTTAATTTATAATAACTGTAATTGAAAAGTCACTACACTACAAGACCAGTGAAGACTTTTAACCAAATACACATAATTGGAACATAAAATGAAAACTACCAAATTCTTGTTGACTAGTGTTGCTTTCCATGTTTTAAGTTGGGAGTTTGTTGTTGCTAGATTTACAAGTATGAATGCCAGCCTGACATTGTCTAACATTATAATGATTTCCATATGCAAATCATGGTGATCTAAACAGATGCAAAATTGACATTATAATGATTTCCACAATATATTTGTGCAAATCATGGTGATTTAGACAAATGCGAAATTGAATTAGTTGATTTAAGTTTTACACACTATGGAATCCTGACACACCCTATACACATTCCTGAATTAGATTATGAATGGTAGTCAAAGAAAGTGACGTATTTATATTACTGTAAATTATTGAAAAGAGTCCCTAAAGTCAAATAACTCAAAGATAAATTAGGACATTTGAATTTATAATACTTGAAAGAGTTCTGCAACCACAAGTAGAAGTTTGCACTTGTATAAACTAATTTAGAAGTATTCACAAGTAATTTCATTAACCTTACTATGAGCCAAATTTCTGTCATGTTCACGAGTAATTATCTCGAATTTTCAAAACATTATCATTATCTGATCAGCTTGTTGTATGTGTTTTCTGTGGGGGAAAGGAGGAAACATTCAATCACAAGTAAAAATATACATTTATCCTGTTATAAATCACGGCAAAATCATTGACATTCATTTTTAGAGGAAAATTCTAAATTAAATTTCGATATTTACTCAAAATGCAGCCAAAAAGAAGTCTTATGGATTGCTTATGGATTGCTATAACTTCATATTTCCTGGTTCCATTGCATGACACTCTCTGCATGCAAACAAAAACGACATGAAAATTCTTCTGCAAATTCCTGTTGTCCTCTCATCTTTCTTTTTGTTTTCACCTTGTCTCTTTGATCTCAGCTCTTCTTTCAACGCAACCCCACCATTTGTTCTCTGCGAAACGTCGCGTTTCAAGGCTGGAACTGGTGTAAGATATTGCCATCTTTGAGAAGATCCATACAGTTGAGCAGTAACCAGTTTACTTGCTGTTGTTGTTATTGTCTTGCATGCAACTTTGTCATAATGCAACAATTTCCTCCCCGAATTGTCACTCGAGCTTGTTCTTGCACTGCTGCAATTACTGCTTCTGCTGTTAGTACTATTACTTCTCGATGACATGAGAGAATCCTTGCTGCCAATACTGCTGTTTCGGCTCGTTGCGCGATAGATGTTATCGATGATGCTCACTGCAGTAGGCGGTTGTTGACACGGGAAAGAATGAGGCAAAAGTTTGCCATTGAAGAAAAGATGATCAGCAGGTGAGTTTCTTGATGGATCTTGAGATTGAGAGTCTGGGGTCAAGCAACCAAATTCAAAGTCTGAATCTGGTTCTTGATTTGGAGTACTAGGAAAGGAGAATATCTCACTGTCGCTAGACTTTTTCCGGTGATTCTCCATGGTGGTTTTAGCATGAGTGAGGCTGCATACTTTCAATTCTCTCTATATATACAGTGCTTTGTTATTGTAACGAACGATACAGAGAGAATTTTGGGGCCCTTCTGTTGTCTGATTTTTATAAGCTAAGCAGTTTGATTGTGATATAAATGAAGTAGTCATATAATTGACAACTAGGCCTTAAATTAGCACATGGTACTGTTAGTGGTGTTGTAATCACTCCAAAGAAGTTTATGTTAAATGATGTGGCTTGGTGTGGCTGAGAATCCTCATCAAGATACCATGTTCACCAAAATTCTTACATAATGTTAAAATTTAAGTACAAAGGTAGAAAATAATCAATCAATTGACCTAATCTTATGGTATACAATCGAGGTAATAATAATGTATTTAATATATCTTCTGAGATTATGTATAAGAATTACATTTGAATACATGTTGTATTATCGACAAATAAACTTTAAAATATACGGATGATTTTATCATTATTTTGTTTTTGGTAGTGCTTTGTATTGCTTCTTATTTCCATAGATTAGATTACAACTCTTCAAGTCTTATGTCCACTTGCTTTGTTTTCTTTGAAATACACATTCTCCCAAATATACTCTTTGATATGTAAAGCAAGAGATACCTTTAAAACCTTTTAAGAAGAGAGAGAGAGAGAGAGATGTGGGATAAATAAACTCCATTAATGACTTACTAATTGGGTTGTTTATAACTAAGTTGTAACCTTTCACAGGACCAAATGTTATGATGACATCAAAAAAGAGAAAAAGGGAGCCTTGCTTTGTGTTGCAGGAAGCAAAGGGTCTTGTTGAAGGGACAAACTAATCCAAAAAAAAGTATCAAAACTATCAATTATCAAAGAGGAATTCATTTAATCATACACTTCTTTAGCTCCTGGAAATGAGGACAAAGTAGGGATTAGAATAATCCTTTTGTCTCCCATTTGGGTTTTTGTGGACAGGCACTTGGGCTCATTTTACCATTTCTTGCCTTGAGGACCACATGACACATAATTTTAGCCCCAGTATTCTGTTCCTTCAACCAAAGCAAAGCAAAGTGATGTTGTTAATAATAATGATAATGCTTATCCTCCTTTGATACTCTAATTAATGGATGTGTGGTCGGTCTATTATACTTTATAAAGTGGATTGGGTTGACCAGGAGGTAAGTTTTGACAAACAATTTTCTTATGACTTTTTCTTTTGGGCCAATTTTAGGCTGGGTTTAATATTCCTGTTCTTGTTACAAGAGGTCAAACCCACATTAACCCAATGTGTGGACCAATTAAAATGATCGAAATGTCTAAAGTGACTTTATCTTTTAATTTATATTTATTCATATTATATTCTCTTTGTGAGATAATAATTTCTAACCAAATTATTTTAATAAAAATATATTTTAATATTTAAAATAATCTTATTTTTAATTTAATTAAAATTTCTTATTTATTAGAATTATTAGCTTATAATAATAATAATAATAATAATATAAAATAATAATATATTCAACACTCTTTAAAAGACTATTTAATATATTAAATAAAAATAAATTTTTTCTAAAATAGATAATTTTTTAAAGTTTTCTTAGTTAATAATTAATTAATATTATTTTTGGTTAATATAATTTCTTTTACATATTTTGAAGAAAATAAAAATAAATACTTCTACCTATATTATGAAAAATTACTCTTATTTAATACATAAATTAATTTTTTTTTGCAGGGCGTGCTTAATTTTTTCATTTAATTATTGTTGTTCTTTTTATGAGCTAATAACATAATGTAATAAAATAATTTTAATAAAAAATGATAAAAATGATGTTATTTTACATGTTATAATATATTTTTTATTATAATAATTTATTTGTTAAATTATTAGCAAAAAAATAGTAAATTAAGAAATAAATTTATTTTGGACATATAAGTTTTTTCCGTTAATCAATTAATAGTTAAATGAATAAAAATATTGTAATAAAAGAGGTTTATATGAATTTTTATAAATTCTCTTTATATATAATTTTCACAAATTTAAAGGGAACTCCTGTTATAATATATCTTATTTAGATTGATTATGTAGACTTTTAACTCGAGAATACTACAAGCGAAAGAAAAGATTACAATATATTAACTCATTTGACAAATATTATAATTCTAATAGAAATGAGATTCAAAATTCAATATTAATGTTGTGAACTTTATTTTAAATTTGAATTATTATTTACACAGAAATAATTTATGTGAAAAATCAATTAATTTTTTCCGCTGAAAGACACAACTGGTTTTCGAAACCGAAAATGTCTGAATGCCCACGGTTTTCGTACAGTTCTCCAACTAGAATTGATTAAATTGATTTTTTTTTTTTTTTTTTTCCTGAAATAAAAGAATGGAAACATACAGAAACGACAAAGCGGGGCGGGAAATGCGTTTTCCTCAGCGCAGAGCATGGGACATGGGGTCGTGTCAACAGTACGGGTATCCTCGTCCTCTTCTATTTCACACCTGTCGTTCTCTGCCCTCAGTTTCTCTTCCCGTTTTCATTTCGTTTCTCGTCTACTTTTCTCTTGCGTACTGTATTTATCCATTATTCCATCCGTTCTGAAGAGAAGAAACCATGACGGGCAAAGAAATCCTAAACAAGATGAAGGTATGGAGGAAGTTTCTTTCATTAATGATCTTAATATTCGTTTTTTTTTTTTCACATGAAATTGAATGATTTTGGTGTATGTGGTGATACGATATTGCGCTTTTTTGGTTCCTTCTTTCTTATTTTAATGATCGAGTTGCTGAAATGCTGTGCTTCTTCGTATAGGATTGCGTTTCTTATGCTCGTTCTTTTAGAAAAACGAACATGGTTAGACTTTTTTTGTTAGTAATTCGGAATTTGGGTTCTGGTAATTTAAGTTATTGATCAATAGATATAATTTGTGTCTCTACATCTTTAATTCACTGATTGTGATACAAAATGTTGAGATTGATGAAAAGATTTTGAAGATTACATTGGTAGAGTGGGTCTTTAGGTCTTTTAAATCTGGGCAGTACTTTCATCTTATGCTCTCAATTTACAGTTTTGCATTGAGAACTTGAGTTGAGTGTTTGGAAAACAATTTCATATCAGAAAAATCAATATTTCAGTTCAAGTTCCAAATTGGAGCTTTACTATATGGGGATTCGATCAGCATCGAGATAAATTTTTTTTCTTGCTTACCAATGAAACAAGGAAAAGAAAATCTTTTTTTTGTAATATGATGTCCTGACAAGTTTTTAAATTTAGCATGATTGACTTCAAACTTCATCCTGGAAGAAGACGTTGCAAGTGATGCGTCGAGGTTGGGTTCTTTCATTTTTGAGCGATTAAACATTAATACCATTAATGTGCTTTTTCTAGTTTTCTATGTACTTTACTTGCGAGAGTTGTCTACTTTCATTAAAATGGAAACTAGTCCGCGAATGTGTCTAGAGGATCCTGTTTCCTTGCTGTTCATTAACCAAATAACTAGTAATCAGGAGTCCGTAGTGATTGCCATATCCTGTATTCTGCAATGTCAGTGCCTTTTTCCCTTCGTTTTGAAGTTACAGAGTTATTTATGTTTGCAGGAGAAAGTTGGACTATACTCATCTGCTGATTCAGGAAAAGGGAAGAGTAAGATGTCAAAGGAGATTTCTCATGGCTATCACTTAGTAAAGGGGAAGACGAGTCATCCTATGGAAGATTATGTTGTTGCGCAATTTAAGCAAATCAATGACAATGAACTTGGTTTATTTGCAATATTTGATGGTCATCTGAGCCATGAAATTCCTGATTATCTAAAATCACATTTGTTTGAGACTATCATAAATGAGGTAAAATATGCCATTCAAAATCTTATATTTAATAATTCTGGAGTAGCATTTCGATTAATCCATTGTGTCTTCTAACTGTGAATTGAGTTTTAGGCATTTCTCTTTCCATACAAAGAACTGTAATGGAAAGTAATCATTATCAAAATGGTTTAGAATGTGAGATCAGTTCTATTTGTGCTAGAACTTGGAGTTAAAGTAATAACATTAGTTCTATTGCTTTTTTTCCTGCAACCAGCCTGAGTTCTGGAGGGAACCGGAGACTGCAATCAGGCGAGCTTACAATACTATGGATGTTACTATTTTGGAGAAAGCAGTTGAGTTGGGTAAAGGAGGTTCAACTGCAGTGACAGCAATATTGATCAACTGTCAAAAGCTGGTAGTAGCAAATATTGGTGATTCTCGGGCGGTTATATGCAAGAACGGTGTGGCAAAACAACTGTCAGTTGATCATGAGCCAAGCACAGAGAGGGACAGGATTGAAGTCAGAGGTGGCTTTGTGTCAAACTTTCCGGGTATCTGATTTACTGAGAGACTAGATAAATTTTTTCTCTGTTCATCCTGGTTTCAGATGAAGATTTGATTGCACGAAGGCTTTTCCAGCAATTTAAATGATCTAAGACGACTCTGTGAAATGAGTATATTCAACACAGCTTTGTTTGTTAGGAAGAGTTTGCCCTTTCAAATGCATCAAATACAATTTTAACTTTTTGTCACATGCATATGTAATTTCTGTGGTTCTTTTACTTGTAGACATGGGAATTGATCTTCTCGAACATTTTGGATAACAAAATTTTACGATTTCAGGGGATGTTCCGCGTGTTGATGGACAATTGGCTGTGGCAAGGGCGTTCGGTGATAAGAGTTTGAAAATGCATCTCAGTTCAGAACCAGATGTGAAGGTGGAGATGATTGATAATGATACAGATTCTATTATCTTGGCAAGCGATGGATTGTGGAAGGTTATGACAAACCAAGAAGCAGTAGATGCCATCAAGCATATGAAGGATGCTCGTTCTGCCGCTAAGCACCTTACTGAAGAAGCACTTGCTAGAAAGAGTTCTGATGACATTTCCTGCATAGTTGTAAGATTTCAGTGATTATTAGTCGATGAGAATCCCACTTCTTGTGCCATAGAGAACTGTTTTCAGTGATGTATTGTTATCCCTGGTATACTGAATGGAAAACATCTTGCACATTGACATCTTGTGCCATATAAGAAGATATTTATGCTTTCTTCATGGGTTTCAGATGAAAGAAAAATAAAGCTGAGTTTCCTCACCTTGTTTTTAACAGTACTGGTAAAAGAAATGAAACCATACTGAAACTGTCAACTATATATTTAGGGCCCGCTTGAATATTGTGAGCTGTACAAAAGTGAGTGGGTTTTACTAAAGAGTTTGTGTTGCCGAGTATTTTTCAGCTTTTGCTTTTACTCACTTAAATTCCATTACTTCTCATACTTTATAAAGCATTCACTCAATTCAGTCATTTCAAACATCATATTGGGGACTATAAACACAGATAAACAGCGTACTGATTGGCACCAAGTGCTTTAATCAAAAAAATGCGACACTGTGGACTGAATTAAGTAACAATTATAGATGAAAACACAGCCTGTTAAGGACAGTTTATTTATATGGAAAGGTTAGTTGTAACAATTTATTGGAAGGGTGTATCATATCCGGAAAGTTGAAGGTGTTTTCCTTGAAACATAAGAGTAGAGACTAGCGTATGCAGGCTTGACACGAAGCTCTAGGATGACAGAAGAGAGAGAGCATGTTGCAGAGCAGACAATTTTGAGTCTTTATTTGATCTGGTATCGGTTGTAAGGTGTATTTCCTTGGAGAGATATCTGTTGTTTGCCTTCACTGCTTGTTTCAACAGTGCTTTTTCTACGCCTCTCATTGTGTCCGGCCAAACGCCTGCGACAACTCCTTTTTGTTTCATCGAATTCAGATAGCTCATGGAACCTGCAAAGCCTCGTTGAGAGTTGTGCTCATGAAAGTACAAAATCAAGAGCAAACTAACAAATTAACAAGAAGAAAAACTCAAAAGAATTGCTCTTTGTTTCGCATTTTAAATATTTTTCAGTTGCTGCAGAAGAGGTACCTGCTGCAACGCTGACAGAATCTTTGCCTTAAACCAGCAACCATCACAGCAGGAGCCTTGAAATGAAATTCACAGACCTTGTGGCGTCGATGATATCGTCTTGCATCAGTTAAATCAGCCCCGCAATTCTCCACCACGCAACAAGGTGGTGAAACCCCACCGGCACCGGGCCCTCTTCTTCCAGACGCTCTCTTCTTCTTCTCGTCGTCTGCATAGCTATCACCAACACCCTCTTCCTCTTCTTCCATTTCATTGTCCATATCGTCTTCAACAAAGCATTCCTTGATCGCCTTTTCTTTTAGCAAACGCTTTGCTTCAGAGCTTGCAGCATCCATTGATATAGAAGCTATGCTTTCTTTTTACATACGTTTGAATGTGAAGGAAAGTGGTGGAACTTGTAGTAATGAAGTGAGTGTAAGGAAAAAATGTGAAAAAGATTGGAGGAAGAGGACCACAAGCTTGCACTTTGTTGTTGTTTGTAAATGATTAGAAGCTTAAATGGTAAGGAATGTGAATTTGGGTTTGGTGTGATATGCTGCTATTAGTAGAAGTTTTTAAGCCTAATTCTTCATGTGTGCAGTTGTAGTTAGGCACAGCAATAATTGGAATCCAAAGTGGTCCACTTCATGAAAATGATAAAAATTCATGTGATTTAGAAATTATATTTATTGATTATTCATTGTTAATTATACAAAGACATGAGGATTAAGGCTAGATATAGTTTATTATCAAATTTGGTTATATATGTTGCCTTGTTTGATTGTTTTACTTCTGGAAAGTAGATGAAAGAAAAAACGTAATTCACTTCTGAGCAAGTTTTGCATAGTTTAGATTCTTATTTAAAACTAAACATACCATTAATCAAATGTAAGCAGGAGAAGAGAGACCTTTGTAAATGGTAGCTGTTAATTTTTGTAATTAACAAAAAACTGTCCTTCTATACTTTGAAATTAGGACTGATATAGCACATGGTTTGGTACAACATTACCTGAAGAAAGAAACAAAAAACTATAAAGAAAGATGCATTATCCCGAACACTTTATCACAGAATTTATTGACCTGTACTCCATTCTTGCATATCACCAATAATGCATATGGTAAATTGAGGTAAATCAGCAGAAGTGAATAGACTTTCTTGAGATGCTTGAAACTTGGAAAAGTGACTTCCATTGACAGAAGTGCTTTGAGAGGGACATATCAAATTTGCATTGAAACTTTTCAATGAACTGTACAGCATTTATGGTTCACGAAAATGTGCCCTTCTTCGGAGTTGGACAAGTAGTACTGTAGCAGATAGCACTATGCTTTCCATATAAAAGAGGCCCATAGATTATGGACTTTTAGTCCATGCTTTATTCCTGCTTTCAACTTTATCTTCTTCTGTCTTTATTAGACGTGAATTTAGCGACTCCTTTAATGGAGAAATTTATGTTTTCATGTATATGCATATGATTCCTTCAAATTGTACCAATCAAATGTATTTCATTTGCATACATTTCAAGTGATTTGAATCTTGAAATTCATCAGAAGCTTCTCCAATTTTATCAACATAGAGAGCAGATTAAAGAAGTTTGGTGGTCATGTTATTTTTACACTAAGAAAGAATTAATAAGTGACATTGACAGAACACGAGATTTTCACATGGCTATTGTACAAAGTAATGTATTCAACGAAAATGTTGTACCAAAAGTTTACTGTGGAAAACGAAAACTCAATAATCTTTGAAGACAAGGAAGACAGAGTGACAGATATTAGTTTACTGTACGCAAGCTGATTTTTACTGGTCAAATAATTGTAGAAATGGAGTTCACTACATTTTCTTGGCATATTTTCTATTTTCCTGAGTCAATTTTCTTCCATGAGTTTATAGATACACAATGTAAGGGCCGAGTCCAAAATTAAGTAAATATTGTCTATTATGAAAGTATAGTCCGTCTCGGATTTACTTTTAGACTTTTATAATAAAAAATGTGCTTATTTAATTAGAAGAGTTCAAACTTTACAATCTAGCTCAAATTCACGCTTACAAGCAATGAATGGCGTAATATAATAACGCTAATCTGACTTGGGTACCAAATGTAACAGTTTGAATCAAAACCAAATAGATATTATTGGTTCTGCGTACAACTAATTATAAGCCATTTTGAGTTTGAGTCTGCTAAAAAGAAAGGAGAAACAAGGACTCGTACACAAGCTAATTTGTCACTGAAAGAAACCCTGCATAAAGTGAATTAAAGAGAACCAAAAACACTTACTTTTAGCAACAGGACAATTACTGTGTTTCGGCTAAAATATAGGACCACCACTATTCTGATCCATAGAATTGTAGCTGCTACGTTTCTTTTGTTTCACCTCCTCAGTCTTCCGCGTCTCTCTTTAGATAATACACAGAAACAAAGAAAATGGTATATAGCATGGAATGTCATGCCGATTTTATACATATTTTTCACAACTTTAATTAAAGTGTCCATCACTCTCACCATTCAGTTGTATGTATAAATTTATTCTCTCTATTCTATTCTTTCCATGTAGAATTCTTGAGTGAGTGTGAGTCAATTTAATTGGTAAGATTATTTTAAAATTTTCATTAGATTTTCTCTGCAAATCATCATCGCTAGTACCAAAAATGGTATATCATTTATGTACTAAATGTAGATTAACTAATGCTGTCTACCATCTTCTTTGAGATCCTTTTCAATTACCCAAAAAATCTTTTTGTTGGCTTTATCTTTCATTGCTTTCCCAATAGCTTTTTTAAATCTCTGTTTTAGAACTTCTTATCCTGCAACTTACGGGGTAAGAAATTGACAGCGTATCTGACTCAGGAAATCGACCCAACAAAGGACGAAAGGAAGAAATGAAAAAGGAACTCTCAATTAAATATAAAATGTAAAAACTACAGTAAGTCTTACAAAATGTACATTGGATTATAAGCTTTATGTTATTTCTTTTTTCTGAGGTTAACTTGTTTTGTTAGCATATTTGAAAATGTGTCACATAATCATCAAATTCTGTCGCCAAAAGAACTTTTGACACTTGAAAATTTGCAATCTATTCTATGAATTTTACCTACTGTGATATAATATTCATACCCATATCTGATATTTTTATACAAAAGCTTACATAAAAAACAAATTGTTCCTACATTATTGGCAGTTTAAAGCCAAGTACTTCAAAACAAAATGCTTCTCAATCAGAAGCCTTATCCTATCCCTTACTCATCGCTTTCCTCCTAAATTCATCAATACTTCTATACTTTTGTGTGTCAATAGGATCAGCAATCCTTTCAACTTCAATAACAGATGGATCTTCGTTAATGTGATCATCATTATCAATCCCTTGACCTTTTCAGTTGTCTCCTTAGCTACTTTCCAAGCGCCGTCCATCGTCTGCTTTGCCGTCTCTCCGACGTTCTTCGCCGTCTCCGCTGCCTTCCTTGCTCCATTTCTCACTTTATCAGCTACAAATCCTGTTAACCCACCTGTCCTTATCTCGTCAAAATCTAATGCATCTTGTTTTGCTTGTGGCCTCAGACCCAATTCCAGAATTTGTTGATTCTACAACAGCATTGCTACCCTGTAATTTTCAATAAAGGATACTTTAATTCCTTACAATCTTTCGGCATAAAATATAAAAATTCATTTCAATCTCCTTCAAAAAGTGACATTGACAAATGACGGTCTAGTTACATATACTCAAGAGAGGTTATCCATTTAAGAAACCCTGAGTATATCTTTTCAGTTTTATTTTTTCGTAAGCTAAAGGAGAAAAAGAGAAAGTAGAAAGAACAAGAGCATATGAATATGAATATGAATATGAGTATACTTCAGCACGTTCATAAGCACTGGAGAGACAACGAGCAGTATTTGAGATTCTTGTAGCAGCAGATTAGAAATAAATATTGAATCTTTCGGTGAAGTTTTGGACACGTTGATGGTTGCCCTTTTGCACAAAAATATTGCTGCCATAGTCGATTCTCTCCGTCTCTGTTCGCTATTTCTTCGCGAAGCCTTCCCCGTTTGAAACGGTGAAAAATGCAAGAAGTTGGCATGTTTATTGACAGACACATGCATGGAAAGTGACACGTTTCAGAATAGCTAGCTTCTATCCAATCATTGATTAATAAAAGAAATGTTGGTCTGCTGCCAGTTGGCCAGATTCGGAAGTGTTTGTCTTTTAGGGCTTTAGTTTTGGCCACTACTTGTCAATTTAACCTTTTAATTTAATAATTTAATATGATATCAAAATTAATTTGATTAAGTGATTTTGCATTTTATTTTTTTGGTCTTTATTTAGTTTCCTTTGATTCACATGATAAGTCCTATCGATTTTGTTGGTAAAAATATTTGATAAAATTTAATATTATTGTTTGAACTCTTTTTAAATTAAATGGTGACTTAATATTGTCTTCTTTGAAGTATGCCGGGGATGCATCTATTTCATGGTCCTGATCCGGAATCTCCACTCTCGACACACATCAATATATGATCTGGGCTGGGCTCAAATTCTTGGAATTGCATTTGTTGTTTATTGGAAGTTGTCTTCACTTTCAGCAAACATAAAACAGGAGAAGAGAATTATGCATCTATTATCAATTGAAAAGCAATGTTTCATAGTTGTAAACAATTCCAATGGAATCTTGTGTTTCAACTATAATTTGAAAAGATTGCAAGAAGTTTGAAAATATTAATTTGCTTTTGTATTCATTAAGCAACTTTCAACAACATAAGTTTCATTTCTCAAGATTTCAAGCTTATTTTTAGGTTCTAACGTTTTTTTTTTTTCTGGCTATGTTTTTGGTTTGGTTCTCAATCAAATCATGCACGTTTGGAAAATGATACATAGAAGTATATTTGTTTTTAGAGTTGATGGGTATCTAAAATTGATAATAAATTGTCAATGACGTCAAACAAAAGATTTTTTTTTTTTTTTCTCTCAAAATGGTTTAATTGACAGATAACAACTACTACAGAATGGGAAAATTATATATATTACAAAGAAAAGCATCTTCACACAAACTTTCTTGAGACTTAACAGAAACCTTGTCCTAAGTACTAGCTTGGTAGAAGGAAGAAAATTTCAATCTCTAATTTGCAAAATAATCCACATTGAAAATGATCAAATTGAGTCATCTTTCATTTTCAAGGAAAAGAAAAAGAGAGAACAAGTTGTTTTCTCTCTTAAGTTTTGTCAAAAAAGGGACTTGAAATTTGAACAAGATTTTATCACAAAATCTGTTGATAAGAAAGATCACAGTAGTTGTCAATCCTTCCATTCTCATAGTGAAAGTATGAACTAACATAACATTCTTCCGATTCAGGTAAAATAATTTAGAAAAATCTAGGCCCCCTTTTTTTTTAATAATATGCTTATTTTAAGTAAAATAAATAGTCAAAAATAGACTATGCATACAACATTTTCTGCCCAGCCATGTAGAAACTTGGGAAAATATTTGTTGCCTTACAGGTATACCACTAAAACTCCCCAATTCAATGCCAACCAGAAAGAAGACTTACAAGAGAAAACACTGTATTGAATTTCATTCCTGAGCAGCTTCAATTCCAATACCATCCAGCCATGAAACAACTATTTCAATGAAGGATCTCCTTCCTGGATCCAGGTCTATGCCTTTACACGCAGCCTCAAGCATTTCTAAGAGCTGCTTTTCGCGATCCTTGTGCTAGATTGTTGAATCTATAATTTCGGACTCCCATTTTTCAGACTCTTTTGGAATACCCAAGATACTAAATCCTGGCAATTTTTTCCTCCTCAAACTTCAAGAGGTCTCCTACCAGTAAGAAGCTCTAGAAGAACACCACCAAAACTGTAAATGTGGTCCCTGCATGTTGCTGTTAATGTCTGACCATATTCATGATGAATATAACCTAAAGTGCCAACCAAATCTGTTGTGACATGAGTATCGTAAGGACAGAGCAGCCTTGAGAGACCGAAATCAGTCAAATGAGCATCAAATTTTTCATCCAGAAGTACCTTCCTTGACTTTTCATCTCTATGAACAATATGAGGCTCACAAACCTTGTGCAAATAAGCTAATCCACTAGTAGCACCTTGAGCCATCTTAAGTCTTACAGCCCATTTGTACTGAATCCTTATCAACACTAGCCAGTAATCCAAGCTTCCATTGTCCATGTAAGAGTAAATTAATAATCTATCGTTACCATAACATGCCATGCTTGTTGGAATTTCTCCTGTAAGAGAGTTAGTCGAGAAATCCAAGTAAAATGACTTCTCCATTTGACCAGTCCAAGGAGGAATACTAACATCCAAGTGATTCCATAACAAATCAAGAAGTTACAAGTTCTCACCGTTCAGCAACCAAACTGGGGTTTGGCCCCTAAGACCGTAAAACCATCAAGCTTTCAAACCCACTCACATTTTTTGGAATTTCTTCACCAATGAAATTCTTTGAAAGGATAAGAGTGGTGAGATTTTTTCACTGCTGCAGCACAGATAATGCCCCAGTTAAGTTGATGAAGCTATTGTTTGACAATGTGCGAAATAAGTGAGATGTTACCCTTGCGTGCTCTGGGGAATTAGGAAGGTGACCATAATAATGATTATTGGAGAGGTCAAGGGTACAAATACTAGACAAGCCAGTTAAATTTAGCTCAATCGGATCAGTTAAAATAAAATTATTTTTAATAATTATCGTAAATTTAAATCATTTGCGTTAACAAAATAACATAAAAAAAATAATGATCACTATTACCTATACTATAAATAATAATAATTTTATAAATTTTGAATATATCATTATAAACAAAATCGTCAACTATATTTTCAATATATAAAATGAGATAATTATGTTGAGTAATTAATTTTGTAAAATAATTAATGATGCACAACATCAAATAAAATATAAAAAAATCTTGAAAGAAATGATAGATGGGTTTTCTATTCACTTTTTAAATTTTTTTATGAAATCACTATAATAAACTAAAAAGTAAAGCGAACCTAATAAATTACAAATTTTAAATTAATATATGTTGTATAACTAGCTTATTTAAAATTTAATTTTTTAATTTTTAAATTATAAATTAAATTAATAAAATCCATTTTTTCAAAAATATAATAAAGTATAAAATTTAAATTAGTTAAATAATTTTAATATTATATAAATAGTGGAAAATGGGGAAACGGGGATGGGAATAAATTTCTGTCCCGGCCACGTTCCCCATTTGGGGCCAAAAATTGGTCCCTGAGGATTTTTGCCATCCCTATTTGTTAAATTTAAATAAATTAAATAATCTAATTAGTGCATTCTAATTAAAGCATATATAAGATTAAATCTCATCTTTATTAGATCTTTTTTGTATGCTTTTGGTGATCATGGCCTTTATAGTGAATGTGGTAGAATTTAAATTGGTATTTAGAGAATTTATTTTAAAATTTACCTTATCAATTTTATCAAATATCGAATGTCGTGTTAATATCTAAACTAACATTATAGTTAAAAATGAATTTATATTTACTTTGGATCATTTCAAGTAGAATTTAACTATTTACACTCGATCAGTTACTTTGGTATTATTAATTCAGGTAGAATACACATATTTGCAGCTATATTAATTCAAGTAGGAATCAACTTTTATACTTAGTCAATTATCAATCATGGGAAGGAATTGTGGCCAAACAATTATTAATTACATAGGCATTTACTATTATTAACGTAAAAACTTGTATAGGAACATGCCAAATTCTTTCATAACACTTCCTTACCGTGCCATATTTTTCAATGGAGCTTTCTTATCAAACCATAATATTCTTTCGTAAAACTTCTTTATCACATCTACTGGGTGTAATTGAGTGATTTTATTTTGGAGAATATTTGTATTAGTTCTAAATTCGAATTTTTTAAAATACATTCAGATATAAGAATCTGGTACAGTCGAAGTTTTATCCTGTACTTAGTACCACTGCAGTGTGGTCCCTATACATGATCTTACTTAATTTAGGACAGGTGCTGTGTAATCTGCGAATACGTATCCTAAAAAAATGAGTGCCTGACCAGTGTATGACCAGCCGCTGCAGTGGTAGCTGATTATAAGAGTTTCTTCGTCACCCTCAAAAAAAAAAAAAAAAATTCCTTATCATATCTTTCTACTAAATTAGCAACCATTCTTCCTCAGTTGGATAGGGGTATTAATTAATTGGTATGGCATCGGTCCAATTTTGCCGTTGGTCCGTGTTCATCTTGTAACAAAATTATCATATTATTACTAATTATCGTTATTTTTGTATTTATTTATTTTCATTATAACATGATAAATTTAAAAATTTATTTTTAAGAATTATTTTATATTCACAATTTTTCACAAGTTTAACAATAGTAATAAGATGAATTGATATTAATTAACCCAAACTAAAACACTAATTATAATATTCTTATAATACTAAAATTGTTTATACAAATTATATTTCCTTTAGTTAGTAAGAAAGAAAATCATCAAATTTGATGATCCTAGTATTTCACATGACAACGAAGCTCAAATAGTTGATTGTGTTATAAATAAATTTATTTGTTAAGAACACTACACAGATTTATTTATTTTAAAATTGATACTTTCGAAAGGGAGGCAAAATAATAATAATTATTTTATTAATAAAAATTAAAATTCTAAGGATTATAAATGATAAATTACTGTAGTTATGTTCAGAGATTAATGGTAAGTGACGATTATTGGATAGATATTATTTAGGAAATAATAAAGAGAAATGTAATAAATCCACTTAGAAAATTCATTTGGTTTGAATTATGAGAACCAAGTCCTACAAACTTGGACCTTTTTTTGATACCATAATAATAATAATAATAATAATGCTAAACCAAAAATTTTTGTTGTTTTTAAAAAATTAAAAAAATAAAATTGCACGTATTTGGATTAATATTCTAGATCCGAGATTGAGTTAGTTTTTTATTGAAAATTTTCATTTTGATTTGTTTATATGATAAGAAAGAAAATGTCATTAAGGTATTTAAGCGATATAGAATATGGGTAAAATGTATTCTAAAATAAATAGTTAATGGAGCAATAAAAATAGATAAAAAATATCCACTTTAAACACAAAAATCTTAATTATACCGTAATATTATGAATATAAAAGTAAAAGATCTTAAATAATCAATTATTTAAAAAAAAAAAAAGAAAGAGAGAACACGCATTAAAATTTAGTTGACCATTTTCTTATTAGGTTAAATAATTGTGACTGATTCTTTTACCCTTTTTTTTTCAAATGGAAAAAAAAATATATATATTAAATTAGCTAAAAGCAAGATGAGAACGTATGGTTTAAATCAGTTTGAAATAAAATTTTAAATCAATCTCAAAATTATAATTTTAATTTAATTTATTAAAATATCACAAGTTGATATAATTCCGATTATAAATTGTAATTTAAAGTAATTTGCATTTATGATTTAGACTATATTATAAAAATAATAATAAAATAATTAGTTATTATTAATTTTATAATCTCTCATTAATATTTAATAGAAGATTTTGTAAATAATATTTTTTTAATTTCGTGAACAATATTTCTTTTTCATTCCTTTAGGAATATATATATATATTTTTTTTCAATTGTTAATACATGCAAAAGGCAATTATGTATAACTCAAGATGACAAATAAATTGTAATAAAATTTTTTAAGATAATATTAAATAGTTTAGTATATTGTTTCATAATTTAGAATTGATTAAATTTAGAATTTAAATTGTAAATAGTAATTTAAAATATTAATTTATAAATCAATCTAAAATTTTTTCAAACTAATTGCAGTTTTAATCCGTTTAAAATGAATTAGTTTGAAAATGCAAACTCCTAGCTAAAATTCATTATCCACATTATGTTATTTTAGCTCTTCACTAGGGTATTTTTTATTTTATTTTATTTTATTTTATTTTATTTTTTCACCTTTTGACAACAATGAAGAAAATTTTAACATTTTACCTTATATTCTACAATAACTATAGAATTATAGTAATCATGTAATTACTGCTTCTCGATACCAATCATGATCTTGACAAGATTTTGGCTTTGATTGAAAAATTAGTTGTTAATTTATGTAAAAAATGAGAACCCCACCAGTATACGGGCTTTGGGCCAACAAAGATCCAATGATTAAGGCCCAAATATTTGAAACTCCCATCTCTATGTCTATGGATTGTGACACTAAAAGAGGGACCCAATGGGGTGATTCTCAAGTGATGGTTCTAAATAGAAGTCATTGCCGGCGTTTACAAGATCCTACAACATTGATGCCATGCTATGCATGTCAAAAATCAAGCTATAAAATTGGAATTCGTTATTGTTTTGTAAAAATGTTTTCTTAAACAAATATATATTTTATTAATTTACATACTACACTTTGTAAGTGATAATTTAAAATTTATCATTTTAAGTAATTTATTATTTATTAATCAAATTTTCAATATTTATAATTTTTAAAATAACAAAACTGAAAATATAGATCATTTATATAAAATTATTTATAAATTCAAATTAATATAATAAATATGTTGAGAAGTGTTAGGTAAATAAAGAGTTATTTACAATTATATGTCTTATAATTTGAGAAGAATAAATAAAAATTTATGAAATTAAAAATGAATAAGTTACGCGTTAATAATATAGTTATATCATACTAATTATTATGTTAATTTAGATAACAAATTAAATAAATAATAATATTTTTATAATATTATTAAAAATATTTTTTTGAAGGTTAATATTAAGACAAAACATTGCCTATTAAATAACACAATCTGTGAACATTGGGTGGCCAGCTTTTTTATTATTTATTGAAAGAAAATATAAAATTAAGATAATTAATATCATACTATGAGAACCAATTTATATTTTATTAACATTATTAATAGAAATAAATTCAATTAACCAATAAACTCATCTTATAAAATTTGCCAATAACAGTAAGTCCTCATCAAAACAATCTGTTTTTAAATTTTTTAAAATATTTTTATGAAAAGATGTTATGCTACTTTTTATTGCCATAAAGGATTATAGTGTGATAATTTTTAAGTTATAATTATTTTAAAATAAATTTTTTAAATATTAAATATTAAATATTAATGTAAAAACAAATATAATTTTTATTAATTAATATTATGAAATAATTTTTTGACTTAAAGAAAAACGTATTTGCCCTTAATTATCTCCTTAACTTTAAAAATCACATTTACATTTTTCTTTTGTCGATAAAAAAAAAAATATTTACTCTCTTTTCTTTAATTTGGATATTAAAATAATATTATTTGAGTATTTTCTTAATTTAAATTTTAAATCTAAGATTTTATTAATATGTCATTTTAAATCTTATTAAACTAAATTTAACTATTATAGAGAATTTCGAAAAACTTAAATGATACACTTATTAAAATTTAAGTTTTAAATTTAATTTATAAAGGGCAAGGACTCAAATGATAAAATTTCAATTAATAAAAAAAACGATAAATGTCAATTTTGAGAAAAAATATTATTTTTTTATATTTTAGAGTGAATATATTATTTTTTTTGTGCTTTTAACATTTTGTTGTAGTTTTTAATTTATTAAATTTTTATTTTTTTATAAATAATAAAAAACCAAATTATAATTTTTTAACAAAAAATTAATCGAAAAATATAAATATATTTAAGTAAGAAATTATTATTTTTCTTATACTTTGAATGAATATATTCTTTTTTTTTTTTTTTTTCAATTTTTTAATTATAAGCTTTAATTTTTAATTTTCTTTAAAGTAAGAAAAAAAGGTTGAAAGTCATAATAATCAGAAAAATGGATAAATCCAATCGTTAACGAACTAACCTTCCTGAACATTCCAACGCGCAGCAACAGCGCTGGATATGCACCGCTTGTCCTATCTTCGGATTCACTGAAAAACCCATTCAACGCTCGCAGGGGACCTATCTCTGGTACTGTTCAAAATGGCTGAGATGAAGATGATGGGTGTGGTGGGCGGCGGTCAAATGGGCTCGGGAATCGCCCAGCTCGGCGCAGTGAACGGCTTGGACGTCTGGCTCGTCGACACAGACCCAGATGCTCTGGTTCGAGCCACCAAGTCTATCTCAAGCTCCATTCAGAAATTCGTCTCAAAAGGAAAACTCAATCAGGCAAGCTGCTTGTGTTTGTGGGCTCAAGTTTTTAATGTTTTTTCTTATTTCTTTTTCATTTTATTATTATTACTATTATTTTTAAGTGAATTAATTTTTATAAATTAAGGCAATCTATGCCTGCTGAAGTTTCTCAAAAATCTATTTAATGGCCTTTCTCGTATTACTATAAATTTAGATTCACAGTGTGATCTGAAAAGTAAGTTTTTATTGATCTTTATTTCGGTGCCTCATTAAAATCTGCTTTAATTGCCATTTCTATTCTTTAAGTGCTCTTTTATTATGTATCCAAGTTTCCTTAGATATTATCCAACGTCTATTTGTTCGCTTTAATTTGCTTCTCAAGCTTAATACTGACATATGAGCTCTTCCCAACTTGTAACTTCAATCAGAAACAAATACGAGAGCCCAGGCTTGTTTCAATTAATTCGAATAGAAAGCTACGTCTTTAATGAATTGGAGACTTTTGTGTAGAATAATTATTTTTCTTGATTCCTATGTTTTTTTATAATGGAAAATTTGTTAGGAATTTACAGTTTCTCACTTCTTTTGTTTAATTGATGCGGAATTACCTTACGTTTTTGCATACGACGTGGGTAGGCTGTATTCGTGTCTCATTTAGCGAAGAAAACCCTTGGACCTTGTAAATGCCAAGTGATAAATGCTAAATAGGTGTGTTATCTCCATAAGTGGTAATTCCTTTAATCATTTTGTGATTTTAATGTCATTTAAATTACAGTAGAACGTACTTGATTTGTATTAAGTGCAACTTCAAACTTATTTTACTGACAACTGCATTGCAGTAGGATGTACATGATTTGTATTAAGTGCAAGGTACTCATACTCTGAGACGTATAAGGTGTACCTCAGCTGTTTTTAGTGATGTTTTAATTTGAATGACTCTCTCATCATTACTTGACAGGCGGTGGCTGATGATGCGCTGAGACGTCTAAGGTGTACCACAAATCTGGAGGATCTTCATTCGGTAGATATTATCGTTGAAGCTATTGTTGAATCTGAAGATGAAAAGAAGAAATTGTTTTCTCAGCTTGATAAGATTGCAAAAGCTTCTGCTATTTTGGCATCTAATACTAGTTCCATATCAATTACTCGTCTGGCATCTGCGACCAGTAGACGACACCAGGTGATGCACAAAAAATATCTGATAACAATTCTTAGTCACACAAGCCACTGAAGTAGTTTGTTTATTTTGGCATTTTATTACTTCTGGATATCTTATTTAGTATGTGTAATTGGAGAAGTATTAACATTGAATTGCGTTGGCATCCTTTTCATGATTCATGAACTATTTTAACATATGATTTTGTGGAATTTGGCTGTCGGTTTGAGAGAACTATGGTATTTATTATATCAATTTTACAAATGTGCTCAATATCTCTGATTGGTTCCTACTGTCAGTTTTGGCGGCTTGGACTTTCCTGTATATTTCGTTTGTGCTTTACGGTTGATCTCTTTGTCTAGTACCCCTTCTCAAAGTCCATGTTATAAGAGCTTTTGGCAAAAGTACTTCTTGTGTAACCTAGAAGAGTTGAATGTTGAAAGCTTGTTTTATCAAATAGTTTGTGGTCACCATACATCGCCCGTCTCTTTGTTGTCACCTGTTTTTTTCTTGGAACAGAACATAAACAACAGTTTATTATTGTTTGGCTTGTTTGTGACCGTTTCTGTATGTATTCATCATCAGTTTCCACATTATTAATAAATATCACCTTTTGTTCATGTTCTTCACTACAACGGGGGTAATATTTTGGCCAATTTTGTGATATTAAGCAGAAGGAAATGTTTTCTGCAGGTGATTGGTATGCATTTTATGAATCCTCCTCCTATAATGAAACTAGTTGAGATTGTCCGAGGTGTAGACACATCTGATGAGACATTCAGTGCAACAAAAGCCTTGGCAGAGAGGTGATTGATAAAATAATATTGACCATAGAACTACTTGACTTCTACCACTTTTTTCCTTTATATTTTCCCTAGTTCTTCTTTGTAATTGAAAAGACAATCCCCTTTCCACCATCATGTACATTTGGCTGTTATTGCACAACCTTAACAACTGTATTTGCAGGTATGGCAAGACTGTCGTATGCTCTCAGGATTATTCTGGTTTCATTGTGAACCGAATCCTGATGCCGATGATAAATGAAGCATTTTACACTCTTCATACTGGAGTCGCAACAAAGGAGGACATTGATGCAGGGATGAAGCTGGGAACAAACCAGCCAATGGGTCCATTACAACTTGCAGATTTTATTGGGCTAGACGTCTGTTTGTCAATAATGAAAGTTCTTCATGCTGGTCTGGGGGACTGTAAATATGCTCCATGTCCTCTTCTTGTACAGTATGTCGATGCAGGCCGTGTTGGAAGAAAGCGAGGTATTGGAGTTTATGATTACTGTAATGTACCCAAAGCAGTGAAACCATCTCCTCGTTTTTGAAATGTTTTCATTATTCAAACAAATAAGGCTTGCAGCAGAGTGCTCTGGAAATATATATGTTCATCGTTTTACTCAAAATGATCCCTTCTTCATCCTTCCTTTTTTTTTTTTTTTTTTTTTTTTGTTATATAATCTATGTAATCATAATAAATAGGTTGAAACTCTCCAATGTAAGAAATTTGCTTATTGTAATGACAAAAACAAGAGAGATTCTCTGGATAGACCATATTTTTTTATCCTATTTTCAAAATTGACTAAGGTTGAAAAACCCTTTTCAATTAAGCCAAACATTTCTTGTTTGGACGATAATACTTATAAAAAATTGAAATAAAAATTCACACATTTTTTCACTTTTAAATGAAAGTAAATAAAGTGAAAGTGGATCCAATTTTGAACTTCTTCATTTTCGAACAAGATAAGTTCGAAAGTGAAGAGTGTCATTTCCATATTTTTACCTTTTGAACTAGATAATGGAGAAATTTGATAGGGAAGAGTGTGTAAGTTTCTACACTTTCATTTTTTAACTTATCTAATTTAAAATTGGAGAGCAAAAACATCTCTCCGGCAAATACACCTTTTCATTTTTTAATTTACATTTCTATTCTTCACTTAAAAATTTAAGGGAATTAATCGAAATGGAACCCTGAACAAGTATTAATTCAAAAATATTTACTGTTTAAAATTACAATTAATAATAATTCATGTCATTATTTTTAAACGAAAATACCCTCAAATCAAAAATATTTAGAATGAATTTTATTTTTGTTTAACTATTATTTTACAGTAATCTATCTCCAAATTCTCTCAATCTGCCACCGTATATTGAAAATTTAAAGAAAAAATTAAGGTTTGCTTTTTAATTTTGACGAATATATTGATTATTATTGATACATTATATTTGAAGATAAATTATTATTGTTGATAAGTTTTGATGAATATAAATGAGCATTAATCTGTTA
>JAWDEX010000008.1:2612340-2638795 GCA_035221805.1 Trichilia hirta | reverse complement strand
TACTGGGCTTTTGAGATTCTTGTGTTTTTAGCTGGATTGATGCCAAACTCAGAAATAACTACTTCATTAATTGCAATCTGGTAAGCTAAAATCTCTCTTTAGTTTTTAACAATTCTTTCTTTGATGTATAATCTTGGTTATATTAAATTGATTATTGGAACTTGTGCTTCTTTACTTGATCCTTTTCTTGTGCTCGTGATTTTCAGTGTGAATACAGAAGCTATTGCCTTCATGTTTACTTTGGGTTTTAGTGCTGTTGTTAGGTTAGTATTTGAATTCTATGACGCGTAGTTAAAATTCTCGGTTTTCCACATTTTGTGTTCACAATTGAAAAACTTGCTCCTTTTGACAGCACAAAGGTGTCCAATGAATTGGGGGCAAGAAATCTCAATCGAGCGAAGAATGCGGTGGCTGTGACTCTCAAGCTCTGTGTCTTCCTTGCTCTTATAGTAGTTTTGGCTCTAATTTTCGGTCACAACATCTGGGCTGGCTTCTTCAGCGACAGCCCCGAAATAATAGAAAAATTTGCTTCTTTGACACCCGTTCTTGCGATATCGATAACATTTGATTACGTACAAGGTGTCTTAGCAGGTTTGCAACGTACAACTTCTCTACAAAAATTTCTTTGTTCTACGTACCCGCAAATGGTAATATAAATCTGGATAGTGATGCAAGTAGGCTAACGAGTAACAACTAACAATGTAGGTGTGGCAAGAGGATGTGGCTGGCAACATTTGGCAGTGTGGGTTAACTTGGCAACATTCTATTTTATCGGCATGCCAATTACAGCAATACTCGGATTCGTGTTGAAGCTTTACGCTAAGGTGAGGCAAAATTATTGTAGATTGTAGCAGCAATGCCAATGTGGGCTAAATTTATGCTATGATATGCCACAAATAAACTCCCTTTTCATTTTTCATTCTGACTTTATATTCTTTGTTTTGAAACAGGGTTTGTGGATTGGCTTAATCTGTGGCCTCTCCTGCCAAGCCGGCACCCTCTTGTTGATTACATTGCGCAGAAAGTGGACCAAAATAGACTTCGCTCTGAACGAAGAGAACGAAACCCTCTTTTAATTTAACCTTTTATCTATACGAGAAATGAAACCCACATAATTTAATTTGCCCTCGAAATGGAGTGTTCTATTTGCAGAACTCTAGCAATTCATAATATTGAGATTTCTGCACATTCATTCATTCATAACAACTCTATAATTTCTTGATTGTGGTTGCTATTATATCTCTGAAAAAGTCCTAATGCTTTCGAGATTATGGCCCTGTTCTGTAATATGAGATCCATCCCACAACATGTTTCGATTTTTCAAATTGCTGGATGACGAAATAAAGCATGTAAATTTTGTTAGAAAATAAAATAAAAAAATTTCAAAGAAGAAACTTTGTATCAATGGAAGAAGTCGTCAAAGATGCACGCTGAAATCCCCTCTATTCTAATTGTTCGTTCGGTAAGATATCATATCTCTTCTATTTGACTAAAAAAAATTTTATACAATATTTTCTAAAATCTTTGAAGATCTCCGGTAAAATTTTGTAGAACTTTTGAAGATTTTTCCATTGAAATAACGAAATATTTATCAGAAGAAGTGTTCGTACTTGCATTTAGGTCCAATTCAGCAGATGAAAAATGTATGCTAATCAAATCAAGACAAGCTAAATTGAAGTGCATGAACAAAGAGGGTAACTTTTTATTATTATCTTTATGCATAGTGGAAGAATTATGATCATTTTATGTATTTTACATTTTTTTTAGGACATTTAACAATATTCATGGTATTGATTCTTACAAACGATGCTTCTACTGTTACTAGATTTGCTTTCATGGTAAGTGAAATCAATCAGTTTTTGGTTTGAATAGGTCATTTGAGAGCTTCATGATCCTGTAATAATAAATTTGAAGGGCCTACGAGAATGATAAAACATTCTAATTAATGACAGAACCTTCTTTCTTTTTATTTTTAATTACAGATGAAAACACCTTATGAACTTTCTTATTATAAGAAGTCCATGAAAGTGAAAGAATAAACTCATTTAAACTTGTATCTAGGTCCAATTGAGCAGATGAAAAATGTATGCTAATCAAATCAAGACAGCCAAATTGAAGAGTATGAACAAAGAGGGTAACTTTTTATTATTATCTTTATGCATAGTGGGAGAATTATGATCATTTTATGTATTTTGCATTATTTTTTTAGGACATTTAACAATATCCAAGGTACTGATTCTTACAAACGATACTTCTACTGTTACTAGATTTGCTTTCAGAGTGAGTGAAATCAATCAGTTTTTAGTTTAAATAGGTCATTTGACAGCTTCATGATCTTGTAATAATAAATTTGAAGGGCCTACGAGAATGATAAAATATTTTAATTAATAGACAGAACCTTCTTTCTTTTAATTTTTAATTACAGATAAAAATGCCTTATGAACTTTTTTATTACGAGAAGCCCATGAAATTGAAGGAATAAACTCGTTGGTCAAGCAGAGCTTCACAAAATCCTTCCTCGTTGCTTTTAATTACATATGAAAATAACTTATAAACTTTATTGCAATCGTTATTAATTGATTGTGCAAAAATTTCATTGGCAAGAAGTGTATTAAATTTAAATTATTCATATCTATGATATTTTTAAAATTAGTTTGTTAATATTTTAAATTAGGCAATTAAAAGTATAAAAATATTTGCTGAATTTCTATAAAAGTCACTAAGATAAATAAAAATTACAATAATACTACTCATCCTATAAATTTTCTATATCAAAAATAAAATCCAATTGATGTAACACGTAAGTTAACAATTAATGATAAAATTATTTATTATATTATTTTATTATTAAATAAATTATATCATCTTTAAAATAAAAATTTAGCTAAATAACATCACTCAAAAGATATTAGTATTAATTTAAATAGAGAATTTAGCCAATAAACCACATATTTTGCGAAATAATTGAGTAAGTTATGAATGAATTTTATGTCAGTTTGACATATTTTGGAATTCATTGGAATAATTTTACAGTAATCATGGATTTTTGTGTTATAAGTACAAGTTTGTGAAAAATTAAAAGAGTATAAACATTTTTGAGACTGAAACGTGTGTGGGTTTTCCTAAAAAAGATTGGTTCTAGGTTGGGAGCCAAATACAGAACCAATTAGGAAAGAAATTAAGAAGAGAAGCATCAAGTAGCAGAAGAAAACCGGCGGGAAAAGAGAAAGAGAAACCAGCGCCAGATTTTGGCGTGGGTCCTTTCGTCAGATTTTGTTTTAAAAAAAAATAAATTTGGGCTTTGAGTTTAATTAAGAATAATGGTGAATTGGAGATGATCTAGATCGGATTTCATCAAAGTCTTAAAACTAAGACTTTTCTCTCTTAATTTGAGTAGAATTTGTCTTGGGTTTTTGAGAAAAAATATAGAAATAACATGTTTTGAGAAATTAAGGGGCTAAAGGGCAAAGACTGAGAGTAAGAAGAACTTGATTTTAGGAAGCTCAAGAATACAGTATTTTGTTTTCTTCTTTTTTCTTAATTAATTTTTAGATTGTTAATTTAATTTTGCTAATATGTTTATTATTGAGAGGAAGAAAACTATGTGTTTGGATTGGTGTAATTAATCTAAAGGTTGCTAATTGGTGATTTGAACAATTTATTAATAGCTTTAATTAATTCTTGTATTTTAATTTATTTTCTTTATTATAATTGATATTCTTGTGAATGACCGTCGTAAGGATAATTTTACTGTTACTGAGAAGTACTGACAAGTGGTACATAAATCATATATTAAGAAAAAAAATATAGATAATTAAATATAAATATATATTTAATTGTTTGTAATATTTTTAAGCTAGCTGAATTTCAATGGACTTAATTAATAAGTGAAAAATTGACGAGTAATTATTATTAAGTACAATATTAATATTTTATCAAGCGTTAATATGATCATTTAATTAACGTTATTTAAAATTGTATTGTTCATAATTTGATCTTGGTAATTTTTATTAAGTGAATCTTGATATTTTAACTTTTGCATTTATTATTTTCTCGTAATTGTTAAGTTTATATTTCGTTTAATTATTTTAGTCTAGTTTATAAATAATCAATCCTTCGTCATTCAATTTAAGTTCGTAGCATACAATTAGTTAGCTGTTTCTCTGAATTTGACATTTTATAATATTTTTTTGGTTTTATTACTATGATCGATTCTATGCACTTACAGAAAATTATCGATCATTAGTGTAATGTATGATTTTTACATCTTGAAAAAGAAAATTGAATTTGGATAGAGTACAAAGTTATATTTGGTCATTATTGATATAAATAATGAAAAAAATGTCTATTTTTATGTCAATATCAAATGTTAACTTTTGTGTTGTATATTAATGATGAAAATTTTGTATATGATTCCATTGATATTTGACAGAAGGGGTGGAATTTAACTATGAATCCTAGTTAATAGGTGAATTTGGAAGGTTAATAGTGGCAATTAAATTTAGAAATGCACAGTGTCTATGAGTGGAATAAAATCCCCTGAGCCCATATGCTTATTGAATTGTCATCCATTTCAATTGTAGTTATTAGATTAATTATATAGTTGATTAGAGGTTGTTAGTTAAGGCTGATTTAATTACCTTTCACATATTTATGTGTCTAGATAAAATCACACAATTTTATGGTAATAATTAACTTTTCAATAACATTAAATTTCTCATGGGAGAGATACTATATTTTCATTTACTATAAAACTTAACAAAATATATTTGCCCTTTATATGGTATATCAATTTTATTTCACTCCTTTTTTCAAAAGGATAAGCACACATAACACTCATCAATGATCAATTAATTTGGAAATTAGTACACGTAGTTAAAATAATAATATAACAAATTTTAAATTTTAATAAAGTGACATAATATTTATATATTAAATATTAAATATTTATTTTTTAAAATTATTTATTATGCTTTTTTATTTTATTTACTATTAAAAATAAAAATTCAAGATTAATATCACTACATAATTCAATAAATAGACTGCATGCAGACGGATACTTGGTCATAAAATTCAAAAATTGTATTCTTATCGATAATCATTCTCTCTTCTTAATAATTGAAGAAACAAAACCATCCTTGTCACATTCTAATAGAACAGTCCAACCATATAACACCACGTATGTTTATGTGTCATGAAATTTATTTAATTTCATGGATAAATATGCTAAAATCGGTTGTTTCGATGGACTGTATGATAGGAGGAAGTTCATGTCCTCAACTCCAAACAAGAAGTAATACGTGAATATGGTAAAAGATCATCGGAAGAACTCCTCCTCTGATCGTCAAACTCGACGCCGTACTGCTCTGTAGAAAACAAAACAACCACAATAAATAAGAGACAACGGCAGGGACAAACGGATGCATGTATGGTGTTCTAAGTGACATGATTTCGTAATTCAATTTCCATGAGTTGTCTAAAAAAACGTTTGAAATACTTGAATAATTGCTTGGAACTGGATCACTTTGGAAGATTTTCGACAAAAAATCACTGTCTTGTCAATTGTCAAATTCAGAACATTGATGTGATTCGGTGGAATTTATTTTATGTCAGGTTCTTACTGCCGTACAAAATTTGTCTTTGACTTGGTACTATTCTTTCCACCGCTTCGCGTTTTCATAAATACTATTATCGAAGTAGAAGACAAAGAATTAAAAAAAGCAGCAGCTATCGGAAGAGTTGGAGAAGAGAAAGACAGCAAAAACAGCGCAAGGATGTCGACAAATACAAGTTTAGATGATCCCATAACGCCGTTTTTAGAAACCAGAGAACCAACCAGCTGGTACAGCAGAGTTTTGGACGTTGAAGAGGCAAAGAAGCAAGCTCTGTTTTCTCTGCCAATGATTCTTACAAATGTTTTCTATTATTTAATCCCTTTGGTTTCTGTAATGTTTGCTGGTCACCTGGGACAACTAGAACTTGCTGGTTCAACCCTCGCCAACTCTTGGGCCACAGTCACTGGATTCGCTTTCATGGTAAGCACTGAATCATGCATATTTCTTTGAGAATCTGTAAGACTAACAGTTTTGATGATTAGCTTCTTCGCTTTTGACGGTCAAATGTAAGCAATTTCCGCTTTCTGATCCAGTAATTATGTGTTTTGAACTGGTCTTTGGTACATTGTCATATGACAGTCGGAATATTTTTGTTTCATCAGCAAAATTGTGTTTGCCACGCTGCGTTAGATGATGTACAGAAGTACAATGGTTGTGATTAATTGTTATTATGCTATTAATAGCAAAAGGTGATTATGCATAATATGGGATAATAATGTGGTTAGATTAGAATTAGCCTCTGTTTTTTATTAGATTTTGTTACTGCCATGTGGAAGAAATTGGATATTAGCGAACTGATTAGATTCTGTAATTTCCTCGAAACTTTAGAAGAAATATGACTTGGTTAGTTCTCATGATCGAATTTTCTATGAACTAATTCAAGACATTTAACTTGATTTCCTAATTAAAAAAATTGATTTGCAATGGGTTTGTTTGTTGATTCATTTTGTTCTCTTTCTTCTTTTCTTGTCTTAAGGTAGGGTTAAGTGGCGCAATTGAGACACTTTGTGGTCAAGCATTTGGTGCCAAAGCATACAGAATGTTGGGAATTTATCTACAAGTATCTTGCATTTTATCATTCTTCTTCTCAATTCTCATATCCTTCTTCTGGTTATATACAAAACCCATTCTCGTGTTTCTTCAGCAAGATCCCAGTATATCAAAACAAGCATCACTTTATATGATATATCTCATTCCTGGTATATTTGCATACGGGTTTATCCAAAACATCTTAAGATTTCTTCAGACACAATCTGTTGTCATGCCACTGGTATTCTTCTCAGCAATTCCATTGGCCATCCATTTTGGCATTACATATGCTTTAATTCATTGGGCATCCCTTGGTTTCAAGGGAGCTTCACTGGCAGCTTCAATTTCGTTATGGATATCATTTCTTCTGCTGGGAATTTATGTCCTCTGTTCAAAGAAATTTGAGTATACATGGGAAGGATTTTCATTTGAGTCGTTCAGTTTCATCCTCACCAGCTTAAAACTAGCCCTGCCCTCTGCAGCAATGGTGTGGTAAGCTGCTTGAAACTTACACAATTGAACAGTTTCACTGCGCTTGTTGAATTTATAAATAAAAGAGTATTCCGCTACAGCTTCTTGAGATGGAATTAGGAGTCGACAGATAATTCAATTCTATGAAATTTGGAAAATGTTCATGTTAATGCATGATTCTTGACTCGGAAAGATTCCACCCTGTACCATGTGGCATGTGATATTCGTGTATGAAAATAGCCAATAGCACCTTAATTTGCAAGCACAATATCTCATGACTTGATTAATTTCTGGCAATAGGAATTTGAAATAGAATTCAATACAATGTCATGACCTCGGTAATGATTATTCATATTTATTCAGCCTGGAGTACTGGGCTTTCGAGATTCTTGTGTTCTTAGCTGGATTGATGCCAAACGCAGAGGTAACTACCTCATTGATCGCAATGTGGTAAGCTTTTTTATTTTGCAAATTTCTTCGCTGGATGATCATATTTATCTTACACTGATAACAGAGACCTGACATTGATATGGTTTCTTTCTTTTTTTGGTTCCACTGATAATCAGTGTGAATACAGAAACCATTGCCTACATGATTACTTATGGTCTTAGTGCTGCTGCAAGGTTAGTAGTACAATGTTCAACTCTAGTTCCCTAGTTTCTCAATTTTGTGTTCAGAAATTGACAAACTTAATAAATTCATTATGATAGCACAAGAGTGTCAAACAATTTGGGAGCTGAAAATGTCGATCGAGCTAAGAATGCCATGGCTGTGACTCTTAAACTCTCTGTCCTCCTTGCTCTTATATTTATTTTGGCTCTAGGTTTTGGTCACAACATTTGGGCTAGCTTCTTCAGTGACATCCCTCAAATAATAAACGAATTTGCTTTCTTGACACCCTTTCTTACAATCTCGATAACACTTGATTCCGTACAAGGTGTCTTATCAGGTTAGCAACATGCAATTTTTCTAGAGAAATATGTTTGAGATCTATGCATATCAATTTAGATAGTAATGCAATGCAAATGAGCTGATATTGCAGGTGTGACAAGAGGATGTGGTTGGCAGCACCTGGCAGTGTGTGCAAACTTGGTAACATTCTATTTCATTGGCATGCCAATTGCAGTACTTCTTGGATTCAAGTTGAAGCTTTCTGTCAAGGTGAGGAAAAATTATAATAGTTTGTAGCAGTGTGGGCTATTATGATATCAACTACATCTTCATTTTTCATTCTTTCAACTTGTATTGTTCTTTGAAACAGGGTTTGTGGATCGGCTTAATCTGTGGCCTCTTCTGCCAAGCCGGCACTCTCTTGTTGATTACATTGCGCACAAAATGGATGAAAATGGATATAGCTCTGAACAGAGAGAAAGAAAACCCCGTTATAAATTAACCAAATTAATTTCAAGCGGGTTGTATTTGGATAATACTAATTTCTTGTACTATCAAATAATATTAAGCAATTGAAACTGTTTTCTCTTCCTATTAAGTCTAAAGTTGTAATATTTCTTCATCTTAATACTAGATAATATGAAAATCTGAAAAATAAATAAATAAATAAAAATAAAATGGAGAAGCTGTGTATTAATGGACAGAAGATTTCTAGGGAATCAAATAAACTAACAAAAAGAACAGTCTCTCAATCGATAATAATATTTAAATATTAAAAAGTGTTAAAAATGAAACCGTTATTTGGTTTTATTGTTTAATTTATAAAAGATTGTGTATCAACTGGTGGAGTTTAGTATTAAATAATTGTGTTGAGTGGGCAAGATGGGTGTCACTTTTGGAATAATATAATCAAAATCCGTTTTCCTACATTTTGATACATTTATCAGAAATTTAAGATTAAAAAAAAAAAAAAAAAAAGACGGAAGACATGCATTTGAGCTTATGCAATGCAATGATAGTTTCATAATATGATATTATTTATCAAAGTTTTATTCAATTAAACTTCCTAAGACATAAATTTTTTATGCTTAATTTCAAAATTTAATAGCTTAAAATTAAATATAAAATTTTGAAAAATTAAAAAAGGAGTTAATTAGATAAGAGGACTTTATTACAAGGTTTCAATAATTTATTTTTGATTTTAAATATAGGAATACAATTGAACTCAATAGATATCAAGAATGGAACCAAAGCTCCAGATTTTCTTTTCATTTGAGAAAGAATGGTTAGAAGCTTTCATAAATCATTACAAAAAGGTAATTAATATTTCTTTTTGAGATTTTTCAAAGTAAATTAATAAAGAATTTTACATATTTTTATGAGAAAATTAAGATTTTGCTACTTAATTTTGAAAAAGAATTCGAGTATTTTATTGTCTTTTTTTTTTTTTTTTTTTTTTTGAGAGAGTATTTCTATCAAAAGAAGGAGATAACCTTGTTTATATAAAAAGAGAGAGAAAAGACACACCGACATTGAGACCTTGGAGAGACATTCGGACAAAAAGAAAAAGTTTCTTCTAAAATTTTAAGGTTATCGTGAAAGTATATCGTTTTTCGTCCTTCGAGTTCATCTTCAACTTCATCTGCTAGATATGAGAATGAGAAGCAGAATAAGCTGTTTTGAAATTCTCATATCTAGCAGATGAAGTTGAAGATACTCTCACGATAATTGATTTTTTTATCATGATTTTTATTTTCAATAAAAACTGGTTGAATGATTAATGGTTATGGTGTGGAATTATTTTGTTTTAATATATATAATTTATTATGATTCGTGTGAATAAATTAAACTTGAGTGTACAGGAAATTTTGCGTGTAACATATATACAATTAAAATCTATGGAAACCGTAGATTTTGGATTTGGGAGGCTTTAAGGAAGAAAATTATGAAACCTTAAATTAAATTTTGGATATTTCAAATTTTATATTAAATTTGCAAATTATTTTTAATTTAGTCCAAAATCAAGTTTAAAATTTTATAATTTTGGTTTAATTTGTAAGTTAGTACAATTAAATTTCTTTTAATTTTGGGCCAACTTCGTAAACTCTTTGCAATTTAGTCTAAAGCAAGTTTGATTTTGGACTAAAATTTTAATTTAAATTTTATTTTGTCTAAAATAAAATTTTAAAATAATTAAAACATCTATTCAAAATTAGTTAACATGGCATAACAATTATGATTATTCTCTCTCCTTTTAATTAATTAAAATTTAATAAAAATTATTTAAGATGATAAAATATTTATAATTTATCTCCCCTCTTTTCGTGGATTAAAATTTTAAGATCTATAATTAAATATAATGACAAAATATCTATAATTATTCTCTCTTCTTTCAAAAAAAATAACAGATAAAGATAAAAGTAAATAACATAAAATTTGTGATAAATATTCTATCATATTTTAGGTGCTTAACATTTTTTGATACTTAGTCAACTCTTTATTAAATTTAGGTGACCTACTCTAGTAGATAACAACGACCCTACGTGAACAAATACGTATTGCAATGTGAACCGGCATTGGATCGAATTTACATCTGTACCTGCGACCATAACTGTCAAACTTAAACGAAGATGCGGCTACACTTTGCAGCCACTACCAATCAGGTCCAAAAATCTCTTTCAAACATCATCATTTTGATGACAGATGTCGATCCCAATTTTGTAACATATGTTAGTGTTAGTGCAAATAGATTGAAATTTTTTTTTTGTATTTTTCATTTTGTTATAAATCTTGATTTTAGATAAATAATAAAATGCAGAAACAATCATGAGGTTGAGTATGACACCATATCAGTGTTTGAAGAAAGTTGTGGAAGTTGAAGAGGCCAAAAATCGAGTCTTGTTTGCTTTGCCAATGATTCTTACAAATGCATTCTACTATGCAATCACACTGATTTTTGTAATATTTGCGGGTCATCTAGGCAAGATTGAGCTTGCTGGTGCGACCCTTGCAAACTCCTGGGCAACCTCATGGGATTTGCTTTCATGGTAAGTAGCTTGTTTGGTTTTGATATTAAGATCAAGTTAATTGATTCTGTTATCAGAATCTCCAAACTCGTCTCAATAACCATTTGTCAACAAGTTTATTTGTTGATTAATTTATTTTCTTCTCTTTAATTAATTAAAACTTGATCCTCAATCTATTATGCTCTATTTATTAGAGTTATTTGAGAGTAATACAAGAATAGTCAAGTATTAAACGACAAAGAAACTTTTTGATTGTAAGATACAGCTATTAAATCTGTATTTGATCATATTTTAAAAATGATTAGATGGATCAAGCATCTTAATAACTTAGAGTTTTGTTCATAATATAAGCTCTAAGTTGATCTTATTCTCTAGTCTCTTACACTTATCTTTAGTAATTTCATCAATAATTTTTATAAGAATAAAATTAATGTAACCTTAGCAGAGTTACATAATATATTAAAAATAGTTAAAGGTCAGATCTTATAAAATAAGAAATTTAAAAAAGTTGTTTTGATGGTTGGTGATTGTTTTAGTTCTAAAAAGGAGAATGCTAAAAGGTTTACCAAAAAATAGAATAAATCACAAAATTCTAAAGGTGGGATTTAAAAAAAAATAATCAGAGAAAAATTCTAAGTTACCTATTTCTATTGTAGAATAGACAAGTATTAGAAGAGAAATTACAAGTAGTATTTTACAATAAAAGCTAAAGAAAAGTAACCAATTGCTTTAGGTAAATGTTATGATAATATGCCAAACACAAAACCAAGCTTGGGTATATCTTTACATCAATTTTAGGCATTTAAAGGCAAATTAATTAAATTAATTGGTTAATTACTAACTTTTAGTGATTATAAGATGAAGAATTGACACCAAAAACTTAGTATCTCTAAGAAATCAGAATCTTTTTCCTTCTTTTTGCTTGGCCACTTGTAGAGAGAGAGAGAGAGAGAGAGAGAGAGCTTGGTAAAGATGATAATGAAAAATCCTTTTTTAAAATAAACAATGGCTATTTATATATATATATATATTTTCATTTATTAAAATGTCCTTAGCCTTTTTAATCAAAGATAAATAGGTCTTGAAGCTTGTCTAACAAGTTTTCTAATAGTAAATATAAAATATCATTTAGACTCTTAAATTTTAAAAAAATTATAAATTAACCTTAAATTCGGTTAAATTTATTTTTATTAAATTTATTTTAATTCTATTTATATTTTTAAATATTTATAAAATATTATAATTTACTTAAAATCATAATAAGAATAATTTTTCAAGCTCTCAATCCGTTAAACTATTTAATGCATAATTCATTTATAATTTTTTAGTTAAATAACATCTTCGAGAGTGCTAGTACTCTTACGAATATTATTTAATCTCTTTAATAACAAAGATAAGTAAATTTTATATTATAAACTCTAAGATTCATTATAATATTAGTTATGAACCGAAATCGTGTCATTGATTTTGTTTTGAACCATTCGAATGCTTAATGATCATGGTTAACATCTAGCAATCTATCATAATCCCTAAATCACAATAAAAAAAATTTTCATCGAATCTTTTATAACTAATTATAGGTTTTATATGAATAATCTCATTTCGTTTGTCTAATCTCAATTAAATTAGGATTTACGAATGTCAAAATCTTAAATATAGTTATATTCAAATAATTAATCAATACGAGCTGAACTTATCTCTACGAACTCTTCGTGTGATATTTATGCTTTGGTCAAAAATTTTATTTTTACTCGTTTATGAATATTCGACTGAAAACTCAAACCTATATCAAGTTAACAGTACCTCAAGATTCTTTGTGTTGAGTCAATGAATTCTATCTAATAGTTATTTGCTTCTCGATATAAATAATATATGATCAAATTATCTTTTGTGTATAAAGCATAATTAGTCTTATATTTATCACTATATGAACCATATACATTTATACTGATTAACAATCATGATATTTTAAGTCTAAAGAGTAGTTAATACACTATAATTCAATAATAAATCATTGATAATATATATTCGTGTGATTCATTATAACTTTAATCACGTTTAAAAGATAGTTCTCTAACTATTATTTCATACTATTATCTTAATAATATAACTATCATATTATTTGTACTAGTATCATCTTATAATATTTACTGAAGATATTCAGTATACTTATACTGTAATATCAATACATAGTCGATATTACTTCTGTAGAGAATATTGTAGATAATTTAATTATCTTGAATGATTCATATACATATTCTATCATTAGTATGATTAGATAGAAAAAATAATATATATATATGAATTGAAATAATTTTTTTATTAATAAAATATATATACAATCCATATTATTACAATAACTCAACATAATATGCCAAAATTAACAACATGAATGATTTTAGAGCATACAGTACTGATATTAGGCTCTATAAATATGTTTGTAGTTAAAATTAATTTGTCAAGAAAAATAGTTCCTTATGGGTATTAGATATTAAATGTGCATCTCATATTTACAATGATATGCGGGTTCTTATAAATATTAGATACTTGCATAAGAATAAGATTCAGATGCATATTGGCAATGCAGTAAGAGTTGCTACTTTAGCTATTAGTATTGCACATTTAAAATTGTCAAATAGAATTAAAATTGTATAACTGTTACTATATACCTTTTGTAATTAAAAATATAATTTTTATATCAAAACTTAATGAGATCGGTGTTGAGATCAGTTTTAAATAATGTTTTAAAAATAATAGTTATAAATTATTATTAAATAATAAGTTATTTAGTAATGGTAAATTGTATAATAGTTTGTACATTCTTAATGTATCTGATACTGTTTTATATGTTGAATATATCAAAAAGAGAAAGTAAGATAATATAAACGTGACTTACTTATGACATTGTCGATTAGGTCATGGTAATGAAAAAATATTATACAAGTTAATTCAAGAAAGTTATATGAATACAAATAATTTTGAATCATTTAACGCTTATGAATTTTATATCATGGATAAAATAATTAAATTACTATTTATTATACAAAGTGATAAAGCGTCATATATTTTATTTTTATCTCACACAAATGTATGTGGATCAATGACAATACATACTCGAGGTGGTTATTCTTATTCTATTATATTCACCGATGATTTTTTGAGATTTAAATGCGCATTCTTAATGAAACACAAATATAAAACTTTTAAAAGATTCAAAGAATATAAGAATGAAGTAAAAAACTAATTCAATAAAAGTATAAAAACTCTGCGATCAAATCGTGAAGGATATTACTGAAGTCATGAATTTTTAGATTATCTCAAAACTTAAAGAATTATTTTTCAATGGACTCCTCAATCGACACCACAGTTAAATGGTGTATCCAAAAGAAAAAACTGTATTTTATTAGATATAATACGTTCTATGATGAACAATACCAATCTTTTAATATTTTTGGGAGAATATGCCCTCAAAATTGCCAACTATATTTTGAATAGAGTCCTAGTAAAATCAGTATTTAAAATTTTATATGAGATATAAAATGAAAAGAGCTATAACTTTAAGTATGTTAAAGTTTGGTATTATCCAGCCCATATAAAAAGACTTAATTCAGATAAATTTGAAGTAAGAAGTGCTAAATATAATTTTGTAAGATATCTAAAAGAGTATGTTAGATATCAATTTTATTATGTTAAAAAATAAATTATGTTTGTTTTCAAGTTGCTATTTTTTAGAAAAAGAGTTTTTTGAAAAGAGATATAATAACAATAGAATAGAACTTAAAGAAATTCTAAAAATTTCTGAATCACAATCTGACACTCTTTCTTCAAAGAAAAATGTTCAAAAACCTGTAAATATTAAAATTTGTAAGTTAGCTAGGATTTTAAGACCATCTAATAGATATATTAGATATCATAGTGAAGGTGAATTTGAAATTTTTCTCACCTTAGATAAACATTTTATGACCTAAAATAAGGTGATAACTAGTATCGACTTAAAAAAGTGGCTTAAAATTATAAAATTCAAGATAAACTCTATATACTCTAATTAAGTATGGACTTTAGTTAAATCACCTGAAAGTATTGTATCTATTAGGTGTAAATAGGTATTTAAAGAAAAACTGGAGTTGCTAGAGAATTTGAGACTTGTAAAATAAGATTGACAGCAAATTTTTTTTGTCAAAGATAAGAAATTAATTTCGATGAGACATTTTCACCTATAGCTATACTTAAATTCATTTGAATTTTATTTGCTATAACTATATACCATGATTATGAGATATGACAAATAGATATTAAAACTGCATTCCTTAAGGTTATTTAGAGAAGGATGTACATATAAAATAACTTGAAGATTATATATCTGCTAAAAATGCCAATAGAGTATGCAAGCTACAGAAGTTTGTTTATAAATTTAAGCAAGCTTATAAATTATGAAACATACGTTTTGATGAGACGATCAAAATATTAGATTTTGTCAAAAATATTGATAATTCATTTGTTTACAAAAAAAATTAATGGGAACAAAGTAATATTTCTAGTATTATATGTGAATGACATATTACTCTTTAAGAATAATTCAAGAATATTATAATCTGTAAAAATTTGACTGTCATTTAATTTTTTATAAAGAATTTAAAAGAGGCATCATATATTTTAAGCATAAAGATCTATCATGATAGATTTAATTAATTTACTAATGTGTTATAAAGTTAATCTCTCTAAGGATATGTCTCCTAAAACACAATCAGAGAGAACATACATAAGTTAGATACCATATACTTCGACAATTGACTCTATCATATATGCTATGCTATATATAAAATCTGATATAACTTATACTTTAACTGTTAGAAGCAGATATTAGGCTGATCTAAGCGAAGGTCATTGAAAAACTATAAAAATAATTCTTAAGTACTTTGAAGAATTAAAGAATTATTTTTAATATATAGAGGGTATGACTTAGTACTTGAGGATTATATTGACTTAAGTTTTCAGTCAGATAAAGATAATAGCAAATTTATCTCAAGATATGTATTTATATTAAATGGTAAAGCAGTATATTAAAAAGTTCCAAACAAGAAGTTAGTACAAATTCCATTACAGGAGTGGAATATATAGCAGTTTCAAAAGCTGCTAAGGAGGGTATTTAGATGAAAAAATTTATTATTGAACTTGGTTTGATTCATACTATTATTAATATAATTCTACTATGTTATAACAATAATGGGGTTATAGCACAAGTTAAGGAACCTAGATTTTACCAAAAATTCGAACATATTTTGTGAAGATTTCATATTATTTATCAGATTATTATTCAAAAAGGTATCCATATTGAAAGAGAGCCTTTAAATCAGAACATTGCAGATCCATTCACCAAAATCTTATCTCAGAAGATACACAAAGAATATTTAGAAAAATGAGTCTTTATCATAGAGATGATTGGCTTTAAGTGCAAGTGAGAGATTAAAAGAGATATATATCCTAAAAGTCAATTACGATATGATCTGTGATTATAATTTTGTATATCTCTTATAAATCTTATGATTAATAAAATGAATATTTTTATCATATTATCTTTTATCATATTTATATAATATGTTTGATTTATATGCTATAATAAAACTTATAGAATGTATGCTATTTACATTATTATGATAAACTCATATTTATGAGACTTTGTATTAGTAATATCATTTCTACATAGTTTTAGTCATAGAACTATAAATTAGAATATTCATAGTATTAAATAGACTAGTATACACTATTTTTGTTCTATGTATGATAGAAGGTAATCAATCTATAAATTACTTATGTGGTGACACTAAAGAAAATTTATAAGTACTTATTATTTGAGTATGAGTTCATTGAATAAACTCACACGATTTGTCCAACTATTAATTATATTTAATCATCAATTGAACAATCATCATATCAATTGTGTAAATGATACTTAAACTTAATAACATTATGGTTATCTTATAGATAAATTATTATACTTTAATACTACTTAGGGTAAGTCTACATTAAAGCTTTTGATATTAGTTATTGGGTATAGTAAGACATTTATAAAGATATATGAATGTTCGAATAAGAATTCTTCAACCTTAGTATTTGAAGTATAATGTTCTATAAAAAAAAATAGATTTGACTTATAAAATTCTCGATCGGGGTAAGATATTGTATTTGATTGAGAAGTGTGTTTTTAATGATAATACATAATAGAGTCGTTATCTATTATTTATTACATATAGTATCAAATATAAAAGGATTTGATGATAATAGTATATCTCTGATTCGATTGGAGTATTATGTGATAGAATGATTGAATTATAAGATAACTAATGACGGACAGGTTCATTAGTCAAAATTTTGTACTTCATTATAATCTGGGAACCGTATTGTATGGTTAGGTGTCAATTTTAGTCTGTAAATACATTTAATTAATCTTGTTAAAGATTAATTAAATAAAACAAATCAAGAAGAATAGTTTAAGAATTACGTTTACTACTGACTTTATAGTGAATCTATTGAGTCTTGTCATAAATTGTCTTAATTTTTTTAATTAGATTATGCAATAATTTGATATATAAAATTTAGGTAATATAATTAATTAACCTAAGCTTATGTATGGTATAAGTAAAAATATGTCAAATATTTTATCCTAACAAATAAAATATTGACAAGTGGTATAATCTTAATTTTACACTTTTTTAATAATGGATGATAAATATACATAAGATGTGTATCATTATGGATCACATATTTGGCTTAATATATTTTATTTAATTAATTGTTAATTAATATAAAAAATATAAATAAAAAATTATTAATTATTTTTCATTCAATAAAATCAAAAATAAGAAAGCAAAAGTAATTTTTCTCCCTTTTGGCCATGAGCTTCATCTTGCAAGAAAGTGATCAAATTGTAATTGTTTTATTCAATTGAAACTTAATCCAAGAGTTTTAAGGTGTGATCTACATGCTTGAATGGTTAATTTCAAGTGTTGAAATTGAATTCCATCCATTTGAAAAGTTAAAATTTTGTTAGAAAACTTAAAATAATCAAAAGTATTTTAATTAGGATTTTGTAAAACCAAAGAGAGGAATTAAAAAGTAAAGGCATCACTTGATAGAGGAGTGTCTAATTTGATGCTCTAAAGCTTCAAAATTTTTAATCCAAGCATTGAAAACAAAAAAACATAAGGTATATTTCTAAACAATTTTAAGTTATTCATATATATTCATTACCTAGATCCTTTTGCATGCAAAATTAATTTCATGAATTAGAAAACTTTGCATGCTAGAAATATAACGAATCTTTTATAAGAAATCTTTTAAAACATTATTTATATAAGTTTCCTAAAAGAGATCTAAATTTCTCGAAGTCTGTCTCTTTATATTTTAATTTCAATGACATATGATATTTCACCTATATCCTTCGTATCAAAACTTTTAGAGGGAAAATCATTTCACTTCATATAGTATACCCTTATTATTGGTTGTAAATAAAATGGCATCCATATATAGAATAAAAAAACAAATTTGACTCTCATTGACCTTCTAGTATATATATTGATCCATAATTTTCTCTATAAATTCAAAAAAAATAAAACACCATGACATTTTAAAAACTAAAGTGAGGCTTGTTTTAATCTATATATAAATTTCCTAAATTTGCACACCAAATACTTACCATTATTCGAAAAAAAAACTTTTAATTATTTTAAATAAATTTTTTGCTCTAAATTTTCATTGAGAAATGTCATTTTTACATCTATTTGTTAAAATTTTAAGTCAAAATATGCAACTAATACCGTAATAATATGGAAAGAATCTTTCTTAAATATAAGAGAAAAAAGTTTTCTTATAATTTTTTATAAGTGAGTCCTTTAATAACGAGTCTTATTTCATATTTTTTAATATAGTCTAACAAGACATCTTTATTTTAAAGACTCATTTATATTCAAGAGTTTTTGTTATATTGAGCAATTAAATAAGAATCTAGACTCTATTATGTACTATAGAATTTATCTCATCTTTATGGCATTATACCATTGAATTGATTCTTTATAATTTATTGTAAGTTTTTAGCATGGAAAGTTTTCTAAAACATGAAAAATTAAGTTTTGCATGCAAGGATCTAGGTATGAGATAATATGGATATAATTAAAATTTTCTATAAAGTTGTACCTTGGGTTTAGCTTTCCATTCCTTAATTCAATATTTTTGAAACTTTAGAGAATCAAATTAGGATCTTCTCTAAAGAGTGATGCCCTTGCCTTTAACCTTTTTTCTTTGGCTTTACATAAATTCAATTAAGTAACCCTTGATTAAATTAGGTTTTTAACTAAAACTTTTAGAATATAAGAATTGGAGGAATGTAAGAGTAAAAATAATCACCATTATTTGGAGACCATAACCTCTTCTTATATAGAAAAAATAGTTTCTTAGAGAAATTGTCTTCAATTTCTTGGACAAATCGTTCAAAGCTTTTTAGAGAAGCTGTTGATTACTTCTTAGAGAGGTTGTTCAAAGCTTCTTAGACAAATTGTCTTTAAAGCTTCTTGGAGAAGTTTTTTCTAAACTTCTTGTGAAAGCTAAATCTAACATATATTTTTAATTTAATTAATAATTAATTAAATATATAATTCAAAAAATTATAAACCTAAAGTTTAGAAAAATTAATTAAGTTTTTTCTAAACTTCTTGTGAAAGCTAAATCTAACATATATTTTCTAATTTAATTAATAATTAATTAAATATATAATTCTGAAAATTATGATGCCAAATATGTGATCAATATAGATACACATCTTATATATATCTACCTTATATTTGTAAAGTCAAGATTATGCCACTTTTCAAAATTTTATTTATTAGGATAAAATGTCTGACTATTATCATTTATACCATATATAAGTTTAGGTTAATTACTATAATAACCTTTACTTAATATATTTAAGTGATGCATAATTTAAATAGAGAAAAATTCAAGACAATTAATAACAAGACTCAATAGGTTCACCGTAAAGCTAATAGTAGACTATATTATTAAATTAAACTCTTTAATTTTTTTATTTAATTAATCTTTAATAAGATTGATTAAATATGTTCATAGACTAATATTAATATCTAATCATACAATATGACATCTAGATTACAATGAAGTAAAAAACTTTAATAAATGAACTTTTTCGTCATTAGTTGTTGTATAATTTAATTTTTTTGTCATACAATACCCAGATCAAATTGGAGGTATGCTAATGTCGTCAAACCCTTTTTGATTCGATACTATTATAACAAATAATAGGTAATGACTTTATTGTGTATTATCATTAAGAGTACACTTCTCAATCAAATACAATATCTTATCCCGATTAAAAATTTTATAAGTCAAATCTGTATTTTTTTCATAGAGCATTCTTTCTTAAACACTAAAGTTGATAGATCTTTACTTGAACATTTACATACGTCCATAAATGTCTTATCATACTCAACAACTACCTATTACAAGCCTTAATTTAGACTTATCCTAAGTAGTATCAAAGTATGATAATTCATTTATAAAATAATTATTATGTTATTAAGTTTAAAGATTATTTACATAACTGATACGATGATTGTCTAAGTAATGATTAAGTGTAATTAGCATTTAGATAAATCGTGTGAGTCTATTTAGTTAGTTTATATTCAACCAATAAGCACTTATACACTTTTTTTAGTGTCACCACACAAGTAATCTATAAGATCGATTATTCTCAATCATATATAAAGAAATGATAGTGTATACCAGTCTATCTGATATTATGAATGCCCCAATTCATAGTTCTATAATTAAGAATATTTAAAAATAATACTATTAAGGCAAAGTCTTATCAATATGAACCCATCATAACAATGTATATTGCATACATTTTATGAATTTTATCATAACATGTAAATCAAACATACATAAATATAATAAAAGATAATATAATAAAAAATATTTATTTTATTAGTATAAGATTTACAATATTATAATCATAAATCACATCGTAATTGACTTTTAAGTCATCTATCTCTTTCATTTATAGCTTGTGAAATATTTCAAGATCATTGTGGTTATAATATTATAGTTTGATTCTTATAAATACACAATATAATCACTTGGAATTACTAATTTTTTACTTTGGTAAATCTTCTTTTTAGTGTTGTTTCAATATTTTCTTGAGAAATTTGTTGTTCAATTTATTAATCAATAATTTTTAATATTTTTTCAATTATTTAATTTATTGAATTATTTAATAGCTTGTGGAACTTCAATGATTGATTGTTTAACACTCATTTAGTTTTAAGGAGTGTTGTGAACGATAATCAATCTATTACTTTAGGTGAAAGATTAAGCATTAATATAATTCTTTTCAAAATTAATATCCTAAAATTGATCACTCCCATTAATCAAGTTATTCTCAATAAATTTTGCACTTCTTAATTTCACAATTTTAATACTATAAAATAGATAATAAAATTTATACCCTTTAAACCTTTCAACATGTCCAATGAAATACTTACTAATAGTCACTCATTTTGTTATTAGGATGTAAAGTGGAATTTAATACGTCATTATGCCTTGTAATTCCTACTAGCAAGTCTTTTATGTTCTCAGTTTGGCGTATTAGGCCTACGAGATTCTTGTGTTCCTAGCTTGATAGATGCCAAACTTGGAAATAACTACTTAATTGATTGCAATGTGGTAGGATTTCCCCTATGATCTAATTTATCTACTGTTTATTCAAACTTGAGTTTGATGGTTTATTTTTCTCCCTTTTTCATGAGCTTACACTACGGATACAGAAACTATAGCCTATATGATTATTTGTGGTTTGAGTGCTGCTGCAAGGTCATATAAATCCTAGCTAGCTCCCCTGATTTCTACATTTTGTTTCAGAAATTGAATAGCTTATGCTTTTTGACAGCACAAGGGTGTGAAATGAATTGGGAGCAAGAAATCTTGATCGCGCTACAAATGCCTTCGGCTGTGACTCTCAATCTTTCTGTCCTCCTTGCCCTTCCTATCATTTTGTCTCTAGCTTTTGGTCATAACGTCTGGGGCGGCTTCTTCTATGACAGCCGTGAAATAAGGAAGGAGTTTGCCTCTTTCATACACCTTCTTGCAATATTAGTGACGCTAGATTCTGTGCAAGGTGTCTTAATAGGTTGGTAAACGTCCTTATTTTTTCATATATATATAAACAAACAGAATTGCTAAAGTGATCTGCGTATTTAGACACAGAAATATGCTTAAATATTGATAGTAATGCAAGTGATCAAATGTTTTAGGGTTGGCAAGACGATGCGGTTGGCAGCACTTAACACTGTGACTCAATTGGCAACATTTTATTTTATTGGCATGCCAATTGCAGTACTTGTTAAGCTTTATACTAAGGTGAGACAACATTCTAGTAATTTTGCTCATCTTATATTACTCCCCTTACATGTTAATGAAGTGGAATAAAGATAAATAAGATAGATTCAAATATATATTTATATTGCATATGATTATATTAAAATAAAGTTAAAATATAATGGATTATAAAGAATTTTTTTAAGGCAGCCAAATAGCCTGCAAAATAGCTAGTAATTTTGATTATTTTATGATTTATATCATTTATTCTTATAATTTACGTTAATTTTATATTTGTATTAATTAATATTATCATGTCACATTAATTTATAAAAAAAATTGTATTTTTAGTATTATTTATTTATATATTAACTAAAATTATGATAAAATCAGTAGATACATATTATAAAAATACTATTAGACTTTCAAGATAAAATTTTTTATAGGTTCCTCCGATCTTTGATAGGCCAATCAGTAGCTATAGTTTAGTAACAAGTAACAAAGATTTCAATTGTTGATTGATCCATCCCATAAAAATATTTCTTGTTTTCTTAAGTTATATAAGCATAGACGAAGCCAATTTTGACATGGTCAAATTATAATGATTTAAAAGTTTTAGGGATTAAACTAGAAAAGAAAAAAAACTTATTTTAAGGAACTAAAATACATAATTATATAAATAATTTAAAAAAAAATTCACGCGGATGCGTTTATGGCCACTGCAAGCATGAAGAAGGTACTCATAACTATATGCTAAAATATTGTTATACTTACAGTCAAATTGATAAAAGTCACATCGCCGTTTAAAATGAAATTTATAATACAATTTAAAAATCTTATATATATATATATATATATATCATTCTCTTTCAACCAATTTGATAAAGTGAAATTAACCCAAATCATTTAGACTACAGTGAAATAAAAGAATTTTTTTATTTTTTTTGTTTAATTTTATTTGGAACTTTTAGATGTAAGACCATTATTGTACGAGCAATAAGAGGACTAAGGAGAATGATCTAAGGATCCGTGTGAAATCACAATTCAAACTATGTGTTAATTTATAATTTCATTAAAATAAAAATACCTCTATGTAAGTTACATGGCATTCTGGACGGGCTGATTTTACGTCGAAGTGAGTCTTCCCGTAGTTCCTGTTCATCAATATAAATATTTTATAGGGATGTCAGTAGATCAATTTGCGTGCCTAAATCCAAAATTTGACTTTCATGTAACATATTTACTCATCTAATTATAAGAACCTTGAGAAAGAAAAAAGGACAACCATTCGGAATCGGAATCACTGGAGAAGATCAGAAGACCAGAGGAGGATGTAAGTAATGACTCTTCGAGCCTGGTGATGATGATAATCATGAAGAAGAAGAAACATAGGCAGACCATAAGCTGCCCCAAAAATTTGGAAAATCCCTTTTTTAACATACATGTATGTGTATATTTATCTTAAGTAAATTTAGATTGACAACCTTAATTTAAAAAAATTAAAGTTATATTAGTATATGATAATTTATTAATTTATCATAAATTTTAAATTACAATCAAATGAACTTAAAAAATTTCATTTTTAATTTTCTCAATAAATTTTAAATTTTAATTAAGTAAAAAAATGTAACGAGAATTTTTTTTATTCTTTTTCTAAAGTCTATCACCCGTTAGATTCTTATCTTCTTAAATTCATTGCTTCTATTTTTCATATAAATAGACCCTTTTATTACAACGGCCATAAATTCACCAGTGATATAATAAAATTTTAGTTTGTGTTCGGGAGTAAACAAAAATATTGAAAGTGCTTTTCAAGAATAAGAGTCATAGCAACAAAATTTAGAATGCATTTGAAACTTAAAACTGAGGTGATGTGTTTTTTAAAGTAATAATTATTACAAAATAATTTTTTTTATGGAGAATTATAATTAATTAATTAATTAATTAATATACCACATGTAAGGGCAAATCTATGTGAGGCTAAACACGCTTTAATTAAATTATATCTTTATTTGATTATTTTAGATGACTTGGAAAATTATGTATTAATAACTCATAGTTTGGTTAAAACAAATTATTAGATAAAACTAAATAGATGTAATATGATATTAATAATTAGTCAAAAATTTAATTATTTAATTGATAAGAATAAATAATATAAATTATGTAATAATTAATATTTTTATATCACGATAATTTATATAAAAAATATATATCTCTAATATTACTTTTTAAATAAAATATATATCTCTAACATTGATGTATAACAACATATATAATGTTATTCAGATAAGAATATATCATATACGGCTCAAATAGCTGAGATGCTTAGCATCCACAGACGTCACTGCTTACAACTTGTTGTCCCAAGACGTTTTAATTTTGTTTTAAGGGGTTAAACATAATCTGACAAAATCGCAAGAGACGCGAAGAAGCCAAACATCATTGAGAAGAGGGTAAAAAACGACGCACACAGACCTTCATCCGGCCAAATTACAAAATATTGGCACCTCAAGGCAATATGAGGTTTCTCATCAAGTTTGCCCCATTGAAGCAATCAACCTCAGTATTGATAATAATTGGCATCAGGCCTGCATTCATTACACTTTGAGCGCCAAACTGCAAAGCTTGTGCTCTGCATAATCCACGTCAGTCAGCATTAACGCTTGATTTTTGAAACGCTACCAACACAATGTTCCCATACACATACTCTCATTAATCAACTGTCACTGCCCAATGCAAAGACTTTGACATGATTATCATCATGATTTACAATTTTGTTCCAATGGAATCACCCTCTATTTCAATACATTCCTACTTATCAACGAGACAACATGATGCATCAACAAAGAAAAATCCCTGTCAATTTCTCCTTTTAACACGTCTCAAAAAGCAATCAACTTTCAGTGTACAAATAGACTGAGAGTATGCAAATTCAAACAAGAAAGAATACAATGACTCAAAACAACTCAACTACCGTACTTCCTACTCCACTTACCAGTCCTAGTTATCTATTCCTACCTTCCCTGACTTATGACTTTTCATTAATTGAATCTGATTGTCAATACTAATAAATTAAAATTTTAAATAATTATTCTTTTTTAAATTATTAGAACTGCTAAGTTCAATACATTAAACTTGAGAATTTATATGCTCTCATTTATTTATTTATTTATTTATACTTATTATCTAGTGAAATTATGAAAAAATTCAAATGAGATATACTAACAATAAGTTTCTCAATATGCTAATGTGATTTTTATCAACTAATAATATTTTGTGAGATAAAATAATTAATTATTTTAAAAATTATTAAGTTTATAATATAATTGGTAAAAAATAGATTATCACTCAAAATATAACTTGGAATAAAATTTGAAAATCTTAATATATTACCTGTATTATAATCCTAACGTTTAATTTATTTCACTTAATATAAATTGTTTGTGTTGACTTGACTTTAGTTTCATGATGAAATTCGTTAAAGCCATCATTGCATGTAGGACAAATTTTTTAACAAGTGAATTGTCCAAGGACCCACGTGAAATAACAATTCGGATTTTATTTTTATTTTATTATTTTGGCTGAGTTTATAATAACGTGGATATCGAGGGAAGCTCCCTGATTGTACTGTTCATCCATTTTTATTAAAATTCATTTAATGGGTTTCTTTGCAGGCTGTAGAGCATCGTATCTGCTTTCATCGAATTATAGGATATTGAAAAAAAATATATAAAAAAACTAGCAGCAACATTCGGAATAGGAATCATTGTAGAAGAAGATAAAAGAAGAGATGTCAGCAAATCCAAGTCTTGATAATCCAACGTTTCCATTTTTAGAACCTGGTGATAATGATAATCAGGGAGAAGAAGAAACCAGATGGAAGAAAGTTTTGGACGTTGAAGAGGCCAAGAATCAAGTCTTGTTTTCCCTTCCAATGATTCTTACCAATGTTTTCTATTATGCAATCCCTTTAGTTTCTGTAATGTTTGCTGGTCAACTGGGACAGCTAGAACTTGCTGGTGCTACACTTGCTAACTC
>JAWDEX010000008.1:2548726-2612240 GCA_035221805.1 Trichilia hirta | reverse complement strand
TACTGGGCTTTTGAGATTCTTGTGTTTTTAGCTGGATTGATGCCAAACTCAGAAATAACTACTTCATTAATTGCAATGTGGTAAGCTTAAATCTCTCTTTTGTTTTTAACAATTCTTTCTTTGATGTATAATCTTGGTTATATTAAATTGATTATTGAAACTTGTGCTTCTTACTTGATCCTTTTCTTGTGTTAGTGATTTTCAGTGTGAATACAGAAGCTATTGCCTTGATGTTTACTTTGGGTTTTAGTGCTGCTGTTAGGTTAGTATTGAATTCTATGACTCGTGTTTTTTTGTTTGCAGGGCTTGTGGATTGGACTAATCTGTGGTCTGTCCTGCCCAGCCAGCACACTCTTGTTGATTACATTCAGCAACTGGACTAAGATGGACATAGCATTTAACAATTAAAAATTGATTGGTTTAGCGTATATGCTTAGGAATTTGAAAAAAACTTGTAGTAGTATAGTTCTGTAGTTTTATTCAGTACATCACGTCCCTCTCAATGTTCCCCATCCAATGATTCCAAACTGACGATAATGTAACCAGTATCAAATGATTTTGATTTCGATTATATTTGGAAGTATTTTCTATAATTTTAGAAGCACTCCCAACTTCCTTTAATTGCAATTGCACTCCTAGTTATATACATAACTTCATAGCCTGGCCTAGCATATATTTGCCTAATGAATCACTCATGAAAAGTAGCTTCTGGCTGAAGAAACTACACAGATCAATGCAGTCTTTTCTGAAAGCATAAGCGTATACAAATTGCTTTTGGATTATTTTATAAAAGTAATATTTACTAATAAAAGTTAACATATTAATGGTCATTTTATTATATTTATATAATATGATAATATTACATGATTATAATATATGAAGAGAAATATGTTCTAAAGGAGGAAAAGCTTGATAGGGATGTGTTTGGCATTATTTGGCTGCGGGTTAGCTTGGCATCATTCTATCCCTTTGATATAAGCCAATATGAATTTTTTTAATAAACAAATACTTCCATCCATTCAAAAAAATATATCAGAATAACATATCTATAGATAAAAAATCGATTTAAAAATACCCCATTACTTTATTTATTGGTCACAAACCATTAATATCTCCATGGAAGATATCTAAATTTTCTGAATCTTTTTATTTAGAATTGTTTTGTTAAACAATAAAACACTGACTGCAAGCTCTGTTTTTCTGTTTGTGTTTCTTTCTTTTTTTTCTCAAGCATTGACAAATTAATAAAATTGATTTAATCATATATTAATAATTTTTTTTTTCACAATATGTTTTATTGTTTAATAAGAAAATTTATAAATAAATTAAATCTTATCTCTACAAAATTTTGACTATCACATGTCATAATCTCGGAAAAAAAAAAAAAGTTAGAAAGGATCCGAATCCATTTTTTAGAGCTCCACCATTATCACGTCAAAATTTTCGAATCATCCTCTATTATTATAGTTGACTACTTGGAATGATGCAGCAATAAATAATTTTCATAAATCAATCTTCTATTTTCTGGATATAAAAACAATTAATCTAATCATAATCACGACAAATTTAGATTTGGATGAGAAGAAGTGCGAGAAAAATAAAAAAGAAAGTGGAAGGTAGTTTACAGTTGCTGTTGTTAAGCGGGTGAGGAAGAGTGTGCTGCCTTCTTTTTTATTTCAGTTGAATCTTGATGATAAGTTAAGGAAGGCGTGGAGAAAGAAGCCATCACACGGATTCGGTATTAAATTAGAAATATTATTGCATCAAATCAAATGTGTAGTCTTTTTCTCAAGCTTGAACCACGGAAGTATATTATTTACATTTCTAGTATTTTAACAATAATTTTATTTAATGATTTAAAATGATAGTTAAAATAAAACTGGTAACGGGGATAGGATAAGGGATGATGATGAAGTGGCACCTAATGAAAAAGGGGGAGGAATTGAAATTGTATGCGCAGGGATTAAAACTGTATAGAACCGGCTCTGAACGGCTGAACCTAACCGAACTCTGTAGTCAAACCAAATCTGCAGCAGCCGTAAGGTCTAAACATGAATGCATATAAATAATATTTTCAATTATATATGCTTATATGCATGTACGCAGTTAAAAAACACACGAAAGCATTTGAAAATTGCAGAAGTAATCATGGACAAAAAGAAAGTAGCCGGGTGGATGAAGAAAGTTTTGGACGTGAAAGAAGCTAAGAATCAGTCCTTGTTTGCACTGCCAATGATTCTTACTAATGTATTCTATTATGCAATCACATTGGTTTCTGTAATGTTTTCTGGTCATCTTGGTAGGGTGGGGCAACACTTGCAAACTCTTGGGCGACTGGCCCTGGATTTGCTTTCGTGGTAAACAATACTTTCTCTTGTTTTCATGGCTATGGCTCATTTCACTAATCGCTTAAATACCGTTGTGAGGAGCTTATTTGCGCTTTGGATTAGTCTTTTCATTATGCTGTTGATTACAATGATAATGAGGTCGGATTAGAATGGCATTAATTTATCAGAAGATTACTTCATATGAAAAAGAATTATTTGCTTAAAATTAGAAGAAAAAACATGACTCTGGTAATCCTTATGACCGAGTGTCACCATGTTCATTAGTTGATTCACTTTATTCTCTGTTTTTGTCTTAAGATGCGGTTAAGCGGAGTACTTGAAACACATTGTGGTCAAGTATTTGGGACCAAACAATACAGAATGTTGGGAATATATCTACAAGCATCATTCATCATATCATTAGTCTTGTCAATTCTTATATCCTTCTTCTGGTCCTATACAGAACCTATACTGATTCTACTTCATCAAGGTCCAAAAGTCTCAAAACAAGCAGCACTCTATATAAAGTATCTCATTCCTGGTCTATTTCCGCGTGGGTTTATACAAAACATCTTAAGATACCTTAAGACACAATCCATTGTCATATCATTGGTCTTCTTCTCAGCTCTCCCAGTGGTTGCTCGCATTGGCATTTCTTATGCTTTTGTCCATTGCACATCCCGTGGTTTCAAGGGAGCTCCATTGGCATTTTCAGTTTCATTATGGTTATCCTTGCTTTTACTGGTAGTTTACGTCCTTTGTGCATAAAAATTAGAGAAAACATGGGAAGGATTTTCTTCTGAATCATTCAGTTTCATCATCACTAACTTGAAAATTGCCCCGCCCTCTGCAGCAATGTTATGTTAAGTATTTTAATTAGATCAACTGAGAGCGATAGCAATCTTGAGTAGATTTCAATACATCATCATGATCTCTTTAATGTTACTACCCTTATATATTTTTTTTCACATTTTTCCACTTGGAATGCCGGGCGTTTGAGATTCTTGTCTTCTTGGCTGGATTGATGCCCAAATCGGAAATAACTACTTCGCTGATCACAATGTGGTGAGCTTCGCTCTTCATCATTTGACAATTCTTTCTGAATGATCTTAATAAGTGATTACTGAAACTTGTTTTTCAATGGTTCCTTGATATTTAGGGTGAACACAGAAGCCATTGCCTACATGAAAACTTATGGTCTTAGTGCTTCCGCAAGGTCAGTAGTATTAGCATAACTCCAAGGAGTTCCATGGTTCTCACGTTTTGTTTCGGAGTTAAAAAGCTTTTTCCTTTTGATAGCACAAGGGTGTCGAATGAATTAGCAGCTGGAAATATCAATCAAGCTAGAATGCCATGACTGTAACTCTCAAGCTTTCTGTTCTCCTTGCCCTTGTTTTGACTCTAGCTTTTGGTCACAACATCTGGGCTGGCTTATTCAGTGACAGCTCTGAAATAATAAGGAAATTTGCTTCTTTGACAGTCTTTCTTGCAATCTAAATAACACTTGATTCTTTTCAAGGCGTCTTATCAGGTTAACATCCATATTTTTTTACCGAATTGCTGAAGTTCTATTAATGTTGATAGTCATCAGACACAATTGTGCAAATGGTGCAGGTGTTGCAAGAGGATGCGGTTGGCAGCACTTGGCGGTGTGGGCAAACCTGTCAACATACTATTTCATTGGCATGCCGATTGCGGTAGTTCTTGAATTTAAGTTGAAACTCTATGTTACGGTGAGACAAAACTTTAATTCATTACTCCATATCAAAATTGATTTTATTATATTTAGAAAATATAATAAAGTTATATACTTGATAATAGATTGAGAGAATTACCTCCTAGGTTCTAAACGAGGGAAGGAGAGAGATTTCATTATACAGTTTTCTGTGCTGTGGACTTGCTAGTCTCGAAAAGGTTTTGTTTTTGAAATGAGCAATGATGCAATAGAACGTATATATCCATTAACCTGATTTGGTTAGACAATAAAAAGTAAAGCACCAACTTTGTCTCTTTCCGTCCGTGTTTATACAACATTTCACGAATCTCTAAGATAGAATTTTGAGAAGCTAATTTGCTTTTCTATATAAGATCAAATCAATTTCTACAATTGGAAACAAGAAATTTGTGCTTTGGATCATTCATTTTGTAGTTTCATCAGCTAAATTTCGTTTGGCTTGCTTTGTTCAATTTATATGGTAAACAGTAATGGTGGTGATAGTATTCTTTATGCGCAATAGGGGTTAAACGTAAAATAGGATGATAAACTAGTTGCCTTAGAATTTTCCTTAATTTGGTTGGGTTGTTTATACTTTTTTTCACTAGGTTCATATGTTGATTCATTTTCTGCTCTGTTCTATTCTTAGGATAGGTCTAAGTGGAGCACTTGAAACACTTTTTGGTCAAGGATTTAGTACCAAACAATACACAATATTGGGAATACACATCCAGTCATCCTTCATCATATCCTTCTTCTTCTCAATTCTCATATACTTCATCTGGTTTCGCACAGAACCTATACCTATTTTGTTGTACCAGTGCATTGTATATTTTTTCTTATTTTTCTCACAAGGGCAATGTTGTCACTCTAACTATCATTTGCATTAGATTTCGTAATTGCATACATTTTGTGCTATTTCCCTAGGAGCAAGCAATGTGTATTATTCAGTCGAAACAGTCTGCAGCTCAGTAGCTGCATTCAGATCTACGGTGGAGCGAACAGTTTCGAGGTTCTCCATCTGGGTTAGTAGGCTCTTCTTTCTCTCATTACATTTATCTTACACTTTCAATAGCTAAACACGGTTCGTTCTTGTTATGCCTCTGCTACCCCTTTATATTATCAAACACAATTGGCTTTAAACTAGAATTTCAATTGTTTGAAAAATGGCTCCTATGAATCGAGGGATTATATAATCCATTTGTTATATAAACAGAATGTTATTTTTTATGAACTGAGTGTCTAATTTTATTGACTATCGAACTAGGAATGGAAAAAAAAGGTGATATTGTACTGGTTGTTTAGTTTTATTCACTATCATACTGAGTTTCTGCTTGCTGGCAATTGAATCAGTCTATCATTATATTCTGTCATCGAATATATTTGCAGAAGATCTTGCACCATCATTATCTTTTCCTGATAGAAAGATGTCATCTTGGTGATTTTGAGCTTAATTTATACGATTGTGTAAGTTACTATTTTCTTTCTTACTGTATTCTTATGTTAAGTATGATGTTTACCTAGTAAAATTTGTATCTTCGATTTTGCAGCAACGCGCGAGATTGTTGGCCCTCAAAGGAAATATATTATGCATTTTTGCAGTTATTTTTGTGTTGGCGATGACTTTTGAATCAGTTGGTACACTAAAAGCAATTTTAGGCATGCGAGCATGTAGCCGATGGCGCTGTTTCCTTTTCCTTCTCCCTCTAGTTTTCTTCGTCCCTTATCTGTTATCAGGTAATTTGTTTTCATCTTACTTTCAATTATTTTGACTTGGAATTTCCCGGTGATCTATTTATGTCAAGGGGATTTCTTGTGGGAGAAAATAATCAGCACCCTTTTTCAGTTCTTGAATTACACGAAAACTCCATTATAGAAGATATTCCCAAGAAAAATAGACAGAAGTTTGATCATCTGGTTTTTGGTCCTGCTGCTGGTCAAGGGTTGCCTAATCGTTTGCAATGCCAAGGTTCATGTTCTGCCCTTGTTAATAATATACCTATATTTCCTATTACTTTAACCTTGCTGTGTCTATGTCATGGGTGTCAAAATAGTAAATATTCTATATTTAGTATTATCTGATTGTTTCTGCTTCACTTTAAGATTAAAAGAGTTTGGTTTAGACATATTGCTTGAAGTTGGGTTCATTGGCTCCTTGGTATTTTCCTCCGCATTGAAATTTCCCTTGCAAAACATGCCTGTAAATGCTCAAATTATGGTTCATATCATGTATGTTTAAAGTTGATTTATTAACTGGTGAGAAATAAATGTTCTTAGTTGCATTTAAATGATGTAATCATGTTGTCCATATCCTTGGATGTGCTGGCCTGTGGTGGCCTTTTGAATTTGACATTTGAAGTTGTACTCTCACTCAACCAATGGTTATATGAACATAATCTTTGAAAAGATCCTCTTCAAGTTCTGTATTTGAGTTTCTTCTTTAACAATAATGTTGAATGTGTAATTCATGTTTCTGTTTGTCTCAGGAATTAAAGCCCTCAACAAGACCCAATTTTCAACCTCTTCTCATTCCTCTGATAATGGAAATAGTATTTCTTTTGTCACTGTCTTCACTATTTACAATGCCTCATCAGATACTCACATGGATGGTAGAGCATCAAATTTGGTTACTGTTGGAAATGCTTCATATAGTAAAACAGAGAGGTCAATGGCCATATTGAATGCCTTCATTAACTTCATTCAGGTAAATTTTCAATGAATCCGTCAGAAACTTAACTAAGATCGTTGGATTTTCATGGAATCTTGTATATATCGACTTTGACCCCCCTTTTGTTTAGCATCCATCCTTTCAACTTTAGGCTAACTAGCTTCAAAAGTAGGATAGATCTTCATTTTGGTGTAATTTGGAATACTTATCGTCCGTAAATTGTAAGTACTCTCACTTGTTGTCATAACAACCTTGTCCATTATGTAGAGGAGCTACTTCATCTGTTAATGGACCTCTGTAGTTCCTAGATTTTCAATTTTACTAATTGGGTATTATTACAGGTGATGATGCCCAAGAGTGATGTAATAATTCTAACTGATCCTGCTTCAGATCTCTCAATGCACAGAAAAGGGATCACCATATATCCTATTCAGGGTGAATATTCACGAGACAAGTTGATGCTTCAAAGAATCAGGTCTTACATTGTAAGAGCAAATCACACTGGTAAATAGGTAGAATATTTTTATTTTCCACTCATATTTATGGGTATAAAATCATTTCCAGAAATTTTTTACATTTTCTTTGATTTTCTGATGATATTACAGTCTTGCTTTCTTGCCAGCTATTGGATTGGTCTATATGTTTCTTTTCAAATTCTTGCTGTTTATGGTTGTTTTCCTTGTGCTTTGTGCAGCTCTACCATTTGCCCTCCTCCCCATGCACAGACATGCCCAGATATATAAATAAATAAACACAAATTGCTTTTTATCGCATTTCTAATGGAACAAATCCTATCCTTCAATTCTATTTGCCACCAAGGAGTCATTAGTTGTTATTGATCCAGGACCAGGAGATATCATTGAAGAACTATATTACCGCAATGACATAGGAAGTCTTTATGAATGGCACTCTTCTGATTGTTATTTTTCATATCTATTCTATTAACGCAGGCATTTCTGGATAGAAGGCTTCATGAGCATTCTCAGGGGCAGGGGAATGTAAATCATTACATCTTCACCGACTCAGATATAGCCGTGGTTGATGACTTAGGACGTATATTTCTTGACCACCAAAACTTTCATCTGGCTCTGACTTTTAGAAACAGTAAAGATCAACCTCTAAATTCCGGACTCATTGCTGTCAAGGGCACCCCGGATGGGATTTTAAGGTGAATAATTTGCTCCATTTGTGCATGTCTTGCTCTTTTGGAAAAAGATTAGGTCATAGAAAAGAAAGTTTCGTTTGTTTCTATGTCAGTTTCCAAGAATTAATATTAAAATCTAAATCTTGCAAACCTTTATGTGGTCATTGGGTTGGAGTTGTGAGCAAATTATGCCTTTATTCCTCTTGACAATGTATAAGATAAATGAAACAGTCTTTTCTTATTTCTGTCTTGCTCTTTCTTTCTTTCTTTCTCTTCCTTGTCCTTCCCTTCCAATTTCCTGGTAGAAGAAATTACAATATGAAATTGATGGCAGGGCAAAGAAATTTCTTCAGGAAGTATTAAGGGTTTACAGTTCCAAATACATGAATGCTTCCAGAATGCTTGGTGACCAGTTAGCCCTTGCCTGGGTTGTAAAGTCTCACCCTTCTTTTGATGCAAAGAGATTTACCAAAGCGCAGCTCTTTATTGAAGAAATTAATGGAGCTTCTGTGCTATTTTTACCATGTGCTACATACAATTGGACACCACCTGAAGGTGCTGGTCAATTTCATGGCATGCCCTTGGATGTTAAGGTATACTCGAATATCTATATTCAATTTGTCATAATCTCAATTTCAGGACTTTACCTTTGTTTGGCACGCCACTATTTTCATGGTGAGATTATTTAAATCATTAATTTTGTCATTTTATAGGTTGTTCATTTTAAGGGATCGAGGAAACGACTAATGCTGGAGTCTTGGAACTTTTTCAGTTCTTCCTCAAACATTTCAGATATGTTGTGTCTCATCTTAAAGAGTGGAAGGACAAAGTATGACTTTTGAGTAGATTTTATTTATCTGGTTTCCTATTGCAATATACTCATTCACTTGAGGGTATTGTTGATTTCATTCAAATGAACTGGATGAGGAATTCTTGGTGCATCATACGAAATCCATTTCTGTGAAACACAAATTGTTTGCCTGCTGGGTACCTGGTTCTCACATCCCTTGATATTAGTTTGTCCAGCAAGAATATAAATTCCGTAGCAATATTCTTGTATTGGATACAAGTGTATACAAGAAACCCAAGCTGGAAAACCATGAAAACCCGTTCAAGAAAAACCAATTCATATTATTTCAAACTAGAAATTACAAAAAAATTTAAAAAAAAAAGGTTGTTGACCTTCATTTGACCCTACAAAAACATTCCTTTTAATGCCATAAGCTGATGAGCAGAACTTGTGTTCCCACCAACCGCCGAGTAAAGATAACCATGACCAGATTCTCGGTTGGGGCAAGCTAATACTGAACACATTACCGTTATGCTAGTCCAATTTGGTATTGGTTAGGCCTGAAACACCCTCGTCGCTATATTAAAAAGCATTAATAGGTGTATGGTAAACTTTGCAAACCCATTTTTTTTTCTTCATTTTCTGGCTTAAAAGATCCAAAAAACAGAAACCAAAGAAATTAGACTTTTGCAAGATAAACTCTCATTTCATCTACAGATAAATAACAGAAATTAAGACAATCTAAATTTATTGGATAAATAATAAGGACAGTTCAAAATAAAGACTATGCATTCCATTGATAGTCCAAGAAGGTTTTTTCGGCAAGATAAAATAAAAATAACCCCGTTCAAGGCTCCAACGAATCCCACCACTGTTGATGCATTAAATTCCTCGATCAACTTCACCCGCTTGCTTGCCTTGGCCATGAATTGTATTGCATTGATGGCTTTCACTATTCAAACGGTAAACTCCGTATAGGAAGTTATTTTATAAGTCAACATTCCTCCAGCTTCAGTTTCCATTCATACCTATCATATCATATCGACATAATCTTCCATTGCCAAAAAAGCTTCCTTCAAGCAGATTTTCTGTGAACCTTTTGATTTATATCCCTTTCGTCAATATAAATACAGACACAGACGTATACAAATTCAAAACTCATTTTGCTACTGTTCTTCATCTTCCTGAAACACAAAAAAAAAAGTCTTCATTATCAAATGGAGTTTCAGAAATCTGTGTGCCTTCTCTTTGCTCTCTTTTCTTGTTTTCTTTGTTCCTCTCAGGCATACAAATTCTACGTCGGTGGGAGAGATGGATGGGTGGTAAGACCTCGTGAGAGCTACAATCACTGGGCTGAGAGAAACAGATTCCAAGTAAATGATACTCTACGTAAGTTTGGGACACAACTTTTTTTTTTGTTGTTGGTTCGGGCTTTTTATGATTTCATTCTTTTTTCTTTTCGGGAATTCATTGTTTTGTTTGCTTCTTTAAGATTTCAAATACAAGAAAGGATCAGACTCGGTGTTGTTGGTGAACAAAGATGATTACTACAACTGTAACACAACAGGCCCGTTGGAGAAAATGGATGGTGGTGATTCTGAGTTCAAGTTTGATCGTTCAGGTCCTTTCTATTTCATCAGTGGAAACGCTGATCAATGCAAAAGGGGACAGAAACTGATAGTCGTCGTTTTGCATGTAAGAACACCATCGCCGTCCCCCAAAACTCCGTTACCTCCAGGAGTCAAACCTCCGTCCCATTCCCCGCCGCAACTAACACCTCCGCCGTCACAACCTCCAACAGTTGCACCTTCACCTAAATCTCCTTCTCCAACTATGCCTCCAATAATAGCCATGCCACCTTCAACAACCCAACCTCCTAAAGGGTCGTCTCCAACGCCGGCAACCGTGCCTGCCACTCCGCCAACTCCTGGGTCCTACCCTCCGGAATCCTCCTCTCCATCACAGTCGCCAGCGGTCAATCCTCCGAAAACTTCTTCTCCATCACAATCGCCTGCGGCCAATCCTCCGAAAACTTCTTCTCCATCACAATCGCCTGCGGCCAATCCTCCGAAAACTTCTTCTCCATCACAGTCGCCTGCTACCAGTCCTCCAAAAGCATCGTCCCCATCGCCTGCTACATCACCTCCTCAAACATCCACTCCAGCATCGTCACCGCAAAATCCCAATTCTCCTTCTGTGAGTCCATCTCCTTCTCCGAAGGGTAACACTCCAGTTCAGGCTCCTGCACCAGGCACATCAACGATATCTCCTTCTCCTACAACCACCACTCCAACACCACCATCGGCCACCACAACATCGCCTTCAGGATCAGGTACTCCGGCCGACGTGACGTCACCCGGGTCACAGCCACCATCTCCATCTAAGTCGTCGGCAGCTGCGACGTCTTCGAGTTCGATGGTGGTAGGATTTTCTATTGTGTTGGGTTTCGTTCTGAGCAGCTTCATTGGTGTTATTTATAAAATTTGAATACTTTTGGTGGGAAATTGGAATTTTCAGATTTGGGTGGGGGTTCTTTGTGAATTGTTATTTTTGTATTTTGTTTTTATTTATTATTTGGTAAATTAGTTGGATTTTAAAGTTTCATTAAAGAAAACCCATTGCCATATATGTTGGAAATATCAATAATACTGTTATTAAACATTATTTTTCTTTAATTGACATTTGATTTCTACTCTCTTGATTTAAACATAATAATCATCAATTGCTTAAGAATTCTATTGTTTTAAAGCAATAGATAATGACACGACCCACACACCATAACTATTAATTGAAATTGTATTAAAGGTTTATTAAAAATAGATAATGTTTCAATGCTATATTTATGTGATTTCCCACTAAACTGATTTTATTTTTCTTTCCTTATATAATTGATTTCTTATATATCTATATAATACTAATGAATTGCTTTATTAAGAGCGATTGATAGCTAATTATGCTTATAGTTATGTTATAAAAGAAACATTAATTACATTAATAAAATTTATTTCGGTGACTATCGTTATTCTTCTTATAAAGCGTTATCTTATAAAATATAATTATTATGCAAATACATCATTATTATGCAAATAGGTTTTAGTATTATGTTATATTGATATGACATGATGTACTTAAGTGAAAACTTAATTTATATATAAATAAAAGACCTATTGAAAGAGATAGTGTACTTAGAGCAACTCTAATTGATGATGTATTTGTAATTGTATGTTCAACACTGAATTTTGAATATAAGATTGTGTTTTTGGTGGTCCATTTTGAAAGATAGTATTATTCAAAACATGATTAATAAATATGCTACGAGAAAGTTCAAGAAATGAAAACGCATCGATCAATTTCTGTAGAGAATATGTCTTAACATCATTTCTTCCTCGACCTTTTTTGAAACAAACAAAGAAGAAGAAACAAAACTTCTTCGTAAACAGAACAAATGTTCATGAACATGAAATTATCTTTTATCCAAAATTAAAGTTGGTATCAAAAAGGAAAATTATTTAATAAGCTTGGATTTTATTGAATACAAATTAATGGCAGAATTAAATTTTCATTCCACATTGCGATATTTTTTTTGTGTCATAATATTAATATTTAATTTTTAATAAAATTTATATATTTATATATTAATATTTAATATTTAAAGATTCTATTTCACGATAATAATAATATTAATAATAATAATTTGACAAAACACCTACCGCAAGTTTAGAGTATGACTTTATCCTAAATGACAAACGCAAAGAGATGCCAATATTAATAATTCATGCCTTTCGTGGATCTTTTAAAAACGTGGAACACGGAGGATTATGGATTTTAGTTAATTTGATTAATGAAGAAGGAAAAGAAAAAAAAAAAAAAGATTTTAATTCAGAGAAATTGATGGCGACGACACATCAACATCGATACAACAATTCCAAATTGAATTTTGTGATAGTAAAATAATTTAGATCAAGAATTGTAATATGTTATGGATTCAAAATTCTGATGATATGCGTTTTTTCAAGTTAAATTATTTTTTGAAAGGAAAAAAAAAAAAAAGTACATCTGTTTGCATATTTTTCAATCCATTTTATAATATTTTTGAAATAAGCAACGAATATTATTCATTTAAATTATTTTCACATGGGTTGTTCTATACAAAGAAAAATAAATTCATAATTTGATATTTGTCTGTCTATGCGTCTAATTAAAGTTGCTATTATATAGTTTAATAATCTTTTCTAACAACTCATACCAATTTTTTTTTTTAAATAAATATTACGCTGAATTTATTACACTTATCATATGAATAAAAATTAGAAACATATTTTGATAAATTTAGTTTATTGTTGTTATTTGGAGTATAATTAATATTTTTTTATTTTTATTTTGTATTATCCCATAATGCACCCATTTATGTATATTTAAATTAAGAACACTAAAATATAAAAATATAATTAATATTTATATTTTTATTTGGTATTATCCATCATGCACCCATATATATATATATATTATTAAATACTGTACTTAACAATAATTTTTAACAAAATCTTTTAAATGACATTAAAACATATTTCTCCTACAAATGTTAAATTATTTTTCTTCACTCCAATTAATTTTTCCCGTTCCCATGTTCATGAACCACGAATTTCCTTCCACCTATCCAAGGCAAGTTCGTACAAACATAAATGAATGACTCTGTCGTCTTTTAAAAAAGAGAAAATAGTAATTTTAACATTTTTTTAATCCAATCTCATAGATTAATCATAATCATGGTACGTGGAATGTTCAGGCCAACGTCCTTTTTCTATAATTAATATTTAACATTAATTAATTAATTAATTAATTATTATCATTATCTCAAAATTTAGGGGGGCAAATGTTACAATTTGAAACTTCAATGTTGTAATTATATTTAATACTCTTTAGTGCGATTCCACGGAATTTTTCCTGTCCAATGCAATTTATAAAAGGATCGACCGAAATCGGTAAGCATCATTAGAGAGAGTCCAGTAGTCTCTCGGGGGGAAAAGAACTTCCCATTAACAAAACGCCACGTGGTTTTGCAGATAATTGGACGAAATTGTCTGCCTCGGTCGTCTCTCGACTTCAAAACATCAGACTAAACTCAGATTGTTGCAACTCGGAGGGCGAGAGAGAGTCCCATGTGACGCCCTACGTTAATATTGTACAGTTCGTTGACGTGTCAAAATAAGAATGAGTACACCGTCTTGTGCATTAATACTGAATCGTACTGAAGTGACGGGATATATGTTCATGCCACGTATCCTTTTGCCGACACCCCTCGTCTTCTATTCTCTTCCTTTATGACAGCGACTTAAAACTACTGTACACGAAGCGGATTCATCCTTTAACCGTGAATGTTTATTGTTTTGATTACACGAATATTTTACCCCAACACGGCGTGCTGCCCGTTTGGGAATTTTATCGAACAGCTTCCCTACGTAATTAAACCAGTAAACCTAATTCATTTTCTCATATTACATTCGCAATACATCAAAAATTATATAAAATTAACATATCTTTTATCAACGGTCAATTTGGGAGTGCAAAAAGAATGTTAAAATACTCAACGTTTATGTTCTTCAGCACTTAATATTTTAGCATTTTTTTAAAAAAATAATTAATATTTGATTAGTAAATATCAAAAGTGTTCATTTTTTAATTTAAATGTTAAATTGAATGTTTGAATATATTTTGAGAAAAATGCTTTCATAAATTAAATTACCAAAATAGGCATTATTTATATTTTTATATTAATTATTACAAAAAATTGAATATAATTATAATAAATAAAAAGATTTATAATAAAAAGATTTAGATGAGATGTATTCTGAACTAGAATCAAAAAATGATAATAGAGCATCCAAATCGTCTTTCAAACTGAATGAATTTGATAAGGACATTATTGTAAATATGCAATTCTTTAAAAATTTTTAAAAATTTAAAAGTTTAAATTGATATGAAGTTCGTATTCATAACCTTAATGGGTATTATTATATAATCGTAAAACAATAATCCATCAAAAATCTAAAATTTTTGAATTTTAACTTTACTTGTGTTGTGTTTGAGGTGACAATTAAAGATTTTCATTCTTCAACGACCATTACTATTCTGAAATCCATAGCCATTGCCTCATCTGTACAAAAGGAACGAGAGGGAAGAGAAAAGAGAGAGGATTCAGGAAAAAATGAGAAACGAAGTGTAATTTGTGAAATTAGTTAGGGGTATTTTGGCATCACAAATTTTTATTAAAATCCAATTGTTGTCCGCTTAATCACTTTGGGTTATAATTTATTAGAAACAACTCTATACGTGCTAATTCAATTTTTTAATTTTTTTTAGATGACAAGAAAATTTTTATATTCGATTATTATTATAGTATTTAGTCATACACAAAATCAAGCGCTCATCCTTAAGGTACGTATTCACAAATTATATAATATCCATCTTATATTAATAAAGATGTATATATAAGGACCATACGTCAGTGATACTAAGTATAGAATAAAATTTTAACTGTTTCAAATTCGTACAAAAGATATAATTTTAAGATTCAAACACGAGAGAAACGCTAAACAGCTGCCACATCATGCTTAATTACTACGCTACACCCTTGGGGCATTAATTCTAATTTGATAAGTACTTTTAAAAGTAAAAAATACCAAACACATCTATAAACACTAATAAAATGCTAATTAATACTTATTAAGTACTAATTAGTATTGCCAAGTTCACCCTAAAATAAAAAATTAATCCAAAAAATACACCACCTTCTTTTTTTTCTATTTTTCTTTTCATCCTACCCTTTATAATAAAACAAATAACATTAAACAATTTGGTCATATAATAAGGATAAATATAAAATATTTTGATCTAAAGTAATTAAAATAATAAATTTTTGGTTAATGTAGGTAAAAAATTAAAATGAGCCTAAATAGTCATTTCCTAAAAATTTTCAAATTCTTATTCATAAGAATGATAATATATTAATTTGTTATTTATGAACTATAGAACTATAATTAAACGAATATCGTTAGCTCAAGGGTCAGTTTGAAGGTATTAAAGAAGAAGTGCCAAAATACTTGGCGCTTACGCTATTTAACATTTTTTTATTTTAATAGTTTTTAAAAATAATTACCATTTGGTTAGTTAATATCAAAACTCTTATATCTTGATTTAAATGCTAAATTAAGTATGTGGGTTTATTTTTTTAAAAGAAGCTTTCTACAATTAAATAACTAAAATAGTCGTTGTTTTTTAATAAATTATTATAAAAAAATAAATAGTAAAATATTTTTTTTTTATGATGGGATACTTTTATATTTAATATTTATAATAACAATAATATTTATCTATAATAATGTTTTTATTTTATAAATATTTTTAAAAAATAATAATTACTTATTATTGCTTGTGTAATACAAAAGTTAATAAATAGAATTATTATAAAAGTAACTACAAATTTAATAATAAAAAAAATGAAATAATATATCTCCAAAATATAAGATACATCCATATTATAAATAAATAAAATAATACATTAAATAGATATTAAAATATAGAGAAAAACAGAGGTGATAGATGAGTGTAATTTTAACAATCAATAAAGAATATTTTTAAATTATCAAAAATTTATTAAATTTGCAAGTGCTTCCACTTAAATACTATAAAAATAATTTTTTAAAAATACCTTAATATATATTAATTTAATTTTAACAAATACATTTTAAAAAAAATTGTCAAACACCCTTTTAATATTAACAAAGTGTCAATGAGCACTCCAAAAACAACCTTAATCTACCGAAAGGCTTCTTTCCACCAATCATTTTTTTGAATTATCTTTTACTTGTTAATTTTGCCATAGGATATTAAATTAATTAACTTATCTCTTCAATAATTATGTCGGTAACCTTTTAATTTGATAGGATCTAAATTTCATACGATGAAGACTGAAAACGGCATTGATTCATCTCTGACGTAACTCTCTCGCTTTTTTTTGGACCCTTTTTTTTTTTTACCCTTCTTTTTCTCGCTCCCCCTCTCCCTCATCAATCATACACATTATTGCGGTACCGCAAAGGCGAAGGATGTAAAACAAATAAGGCCAAGGGACTGACTACCATAAAACGATGTACTATTACATTTATTTATTAACAAAAATACATTAAATATTGTGACTTTGAAATAGATGTTTTGTATTTTATTAAATGTTTTAATCATTAAAATTTTGAATTTTAAATTAATATTTTTCTTTTTCACATGAAATTAATACTATAAATACAATTTTTTATATAAATTAATATGACATAATAATAAAATTGTTTTTATTTTTATTAATTAATAATATTATAGTACATTAATATATATATATATATACAAAATTTATATTCTAAAACTACTGGAAAAAATAAATGTAATAATACTAATTCCTATACACTTCTTAGTTGACCTTGCAGACGTTCCAAATTCAAGTAATACACTCACCCCGTTTTAATAACCCCATCGATACACAGGAACAGGAATGGTTACACTTTTCTCCTTCAGGTAAAAAGAAAAAGGTCCGATTGTCTGAAGCGAATCTTGTTATGGAAATATTTTCTGATCGATTGTTTCAAAATATTAAAAAATTTCCGAGAGAGAGAGACCATCTCATTGTATTGAAATAAATATTCAGCCATCTCAAAAAGTTCTAAAGGAGAAATGGGAAATAGGATAAGAGAAGGGGAAAATTACATACAACATAAATTGGAGGAAAAAAAAAGAAATAAATGAACACAAACAACAGATATATTGCCACTGTCACAGCACGTACCAGATGAAAAAAATGGCTCACACAAATTGGTTAAAAGAACCACCATCTCTTTTGTCGAGCCTTCTGCAAGAAAATAGAAGCAAGCCTTTGTTAACAATAGATAAATAGAAACGAATTTTCCATATAGAGATTTCTGCAAAATTGAATCCATGATAAAAATTGTATAGAAGAAGCGCACAATACCTTCTGAGTCTTATTTGGGGTTGGAATTAGAATAGGCTGAGAAAGGGCAGCATTGTCAATGTTCTTCATGTATGGCCTCACCTTCTCCTCTAGCATCTCATTCAACTGATAATAAAATATAATCATAGCCAGTATGAAGAAAAATGCGTTTACAATTAATCTTGTTCAAGGATTATTTAAATCTCTGCCCCGGATATGCCAGACTTTGAGAATAGAAGTAAAATACAATATTATACACAATAATAAATGTTGTGAACTAACCACATAACTCGCATCCAAAAGGGAAAAATGATATGATTGAGCACTTCATTCAGGCCTGCATAGATATTAAGTGCTACTAACCTTTTCTTGGCGCCATTTAGTTTCCCACTGAGCATCCAAAATTTTATCAGCAATTTCTTTTTGAGCATTAAGAAGAACAGTCTTCTCATATAGTTTTTTGGGGTCTTTGAGATCCTCCTCACTCCAAGAAGAGGCATTTAGTGGAAGGTCCAGCTCCTGAAAATGCCCAACCATTAGGTCCAAAATTTCCTTAAATTCATATACTACTATCAATCATGATGAATGTTCACACAATTACTGAAAAATATTAAGTAGAATATAGGATACGCACGCCCCAATTTTGAGGTCGTGGGGGAGGATTCAGCTTCATGACTTCTGCCTCTAGAACCTTCTTAGCCTTGTAGTAAGGAATATTTTTCACTATAACATGGTCTTCCCTTGCACGGGCAGGATCAATGGAGATCAAGGCCTACAAATGATAAAAGATATCACACTAGGAACTTTCTGCAAATAAAAAACCAGGTAGAATCTTGCATAATGCAGAGGTTCAATTATCAATAAACAGAAAGGAAAAGGAACTGAAAGTGAAAGATGTCTAATTAGCGGATGGGATGAGTGTTGAAGTCTTCATGCACACATGAAAGCAAGTTGACAGCTAACTAAGCAACATTAATAGGATTACATTGATCATGATCCTCAGACATAAACAAACATCAATTATATTTCTAAATATTTCACAGTACAGACAGAACATCATGATTATTGAAATTTTTTCGCACAATTTAATTTTCATTCTAGGATAAACTAAAGCTCTCTGAAAATACGTTCGGTGCATCACAATTCGAAAACAGTTTCTGTAAATGAAATGGAAAAGGCTGCAAAACTTAAAATCTACATACAACACAATTTCATTTCATAGAAGGAAAACATCAAAGCATTTCCATAACCCACAAGTCCTTTGAAAAGGCAAAAGGGGGAGATTATCTTACTTCCTGTAAGTGCTCCCATCCAGGACTTCGCTTGGCCACCACCTCTCTAAGTTGGTCATACCGCATAGATTCCTAAATTGCACATATCAAATTAATACAATAATTCACCATAGAAATTGAAATTTCACAGACTGATATAATCATAAAACAATGCCAAAATTCAATTTGTGGCCCTAATATTTGATATCTTGCAATAAGCACATTAATTTACAGTTCATATGAATTTTTATTTCTTTTCTTCAGCTTCAACAAAACAAGCAAAAAGGTGCAGCCTTAGATTTGGGTGAGACTACATAGAAAAAAAAAAAAACATCTAGCATTCTACGAACGGACATTTGGAGGATTTGGGTGAAAAATACATCCATTGAATGCAGGGCTAGAGTCGATTGACAATGACTTCATCCAACTAATGCACGGGGATCTTAAAAAGTACATTAATTAATTTCCTTTCACTCTTTGGACTCAGCTTAAGAAATAGCGATATGTAATTAGCATGCTTGTACTACAGACAAAGATTTAACCACAGACCCCCACTGCCCCTGGCAGTTAGCGTTTAATTTGAACATTGGAAGCAGAATTGAGCAGAACTAGAGATGACAGTCTCCAATTTCTGAAGTACACAGTCTAAAATTTCATCCAATTCCAACTATATGGCCAAAATTCCTTTTGTCAAATAAAGCTTAACAAAAATGCACAATTTAAAAAAATTTTACATGCTTTGAATTATTATTCCTTGAATGGGAGAATGTTCAATTCGAAAATAAAAATTCCTAGCTATAATATATCAGGGAGAGAGAGAGAGAGAGAGAGAGAGAGAGAATATGGCAAATAACAAAAAATATAATGACCAATATAACACTAGAGTAAGTAAACAAAACAGTATGGGAACCTTGTATTGCCACCAAATTTTCTGCTTGATTTCATCATCGTAATCAAATCCACCCACAGTTTGAGGCAAGGTCATCAACCAAAATGCTGCAATACTAGGATCTTTCATGCTTTCAACTATATGCTGAAAGTAAACAAAGTCAAGAATATATTACTAATCAGAATAAAGGAAACTTTAAGCAGTTATCACATGCTCGGGCACCAGCCATAAATCTGTGTTAACTGTCCACCAACTTGTTTATAAGATAAAAATTACAAGGGCAAACACTTGGGAATTAGTAAATGAGGTGGGAGGGAATGACTAGGTCTCAGAATCAGTTCTCTCCTACCCATTGCCTGCTGCCAAACAATTTGAACATTTACCCACCCAGGCTAAGTCCCTTTGAGGACCAAACAAACAAAAGCGTTAACTATGTCTTCACTTATTATAAAGACTGTTTTGAAGAATACAAAGAAAAATGTTGGAATGTTTGAAAGACTTAATTGCCTAGTGTTGATAACCATGAAGATGTTTATATCTTGTTTTTGCAATCCAGTGTGTATTTAATTGAGAAATGGACTTTACTTGTTTATTACTTGCAAAAGTATAACTATTAAGAACATCCACCCACAGACTCATTAAGTGCAGAAATTTTGGCCAACAAGGGCACGAAATGGCACAAACATTTTCAACTCCCAGAGAGCTTCCCAAACATAACCATAAAACCATGAAGGCCAAGAACAATTAAAGAGTTCAAAGAGCCTCCATCATTTTGACAATACAAACAGCACCTCCTATTTTTAGATATCCAGATCAAGGCTTTTTAAATCTTCCTAACAGCTAAAATAACTTGAAAATACTCTCACAAATAATAAACTCATAGATAGAATAAGATGTGATACTAACCTCGTACGGATAATCCATCTTTCTCAAAACATTGTAGGCTTTCCACGGAGGTTCCATGATCTGCAAAAAGGATGTAGATGCCAGTATTGTAGGACATGTACGGCTAGTTTAGCAATCTAATAAATATATTCAAATTGCAGTACCTGCTCCTATGAGAATTTGGGGTGTCAAACACTACGTAACACAAAAAGGCCTTTCTACCCTTTCCAACAACAATATGGACAGTTACAAGAGAATGTACATCCTTGTGCCTAAATTATGGGAGACATTTTGAGGGTATTTTAATGTACATCCTTGTGCCTAAATTATGGGTGACATTTTGAGGGTATTTTTCTTACTTATCGTGATTCTTTTGTAAGAACAAAACATTAAACTTTACCAATTCACAAACAAATAGAACTGCAAGCCATATTTGTATGTAGATTATTGCAAGCTGACATATTCAACCCTCCATGCCTGTGTCATAACACAAACCTCGTCCGTGCCTATAGATAATAGCATAACATCAAAGTATTAGCAAATTCCGAAAACAACTTACATCATCGGCAGAGATCCTGACTTGTAACTTGTCTTTGCATTCAGGACAGCTCATCACACCCTGAAAACATCAGTAGTTATTTTAGCCAAAAATAAAAAGAAAAAGGAAAACGTGTTAATTATCTTCCTTGGCTCTTGGCTACCACTTCCATTCATTTTGATCCAAACTAACTCATAAAAAGGTTGAAATATTACTTTCTAGAATGCATAAAATGGGATCTTCAACAGGTGGGGATATGTTCAACAGCCATAAATTATCTGAAAGACAAGGACTTGCGGTATATGAGACAGAAACATAAACACACTCAGGGGAACCTCTATGGCCACATGATGGCAGGGCAGGAAGAATTTGTTAACTTAGTCACTTGCGCTTGGAAATAATCCTCTCACCGTTCCATCACAAGTTGGGCAGTCTTTAGATGGTAATGGTGTGTTAAGATCAATTGTGGAAGGAAGGTGCACCAACTCAGCCCGATTCTTGGCAATCGCATCTGCAACATGTTCTGCTGTTGCCTTTGCCCCACTACAAGAAAATTCAAAAAATCAACAATATCATAAATATCGAATTACTTTGGTAGGATTGACAAAAAGAAAAACAATCTAGTGGCTTATCTACTTGGGCCAAATCTCAAAAATCAAACCAACTGCATATCAATTTACCTTCTCAAGGTGTGATCTTTTACTTGGTAATGCACCTTCCCCGATCCTCGGCACATAGTACACCGTAATGCCTGCCATCCATTGCATGTCCGACAGTTCCTGCACTTTGGACACCGAACCAGTGTAAACAACACATAATAGTTTAAACAAAATGTATACTGCACTCGCCTTCAATTGCAAGTACGGACGACTGATATAAACAATGAAACATATAAGATGGTATCATGTCTAATTCTTCAGCTCATGAGTCAAACTAAACGATGATTCACAACACAGTTTGTCAGCCAAAATTTTATTATAGGTTTCCCAAAACCGCATCTTGCTAGTTGCTATATTGTATGTACTCCTTTTGACCGGAGGTTAACCAATATGGAGGGAATTATTCAATCCAAGAACTAAAAGAATATCAAACATATATCAATGCAATATGCTGATAGTGGTAACATGTTACCAATGACCAATTATAGCTTGAGCAGGTTTTCAAAATTATTAACATAAAAAGCATGCCAAATCCAACCACATATTCAGGCTCTACTCATAGGATGAAAAATCCAAAGAGGAAAGAATAAATCACTCAGTTAATTTTAATCCATGGAACTTTATTATTGTGATTTTGATAATTAGTTTCATGCTTCTGGCTCCAAAGCATTTTGAAGCCCACTAAAATAATGTCCATTATCTTGTTGAAGGATATAGCCACTCGTTAAAGCTCCATTTGAGCAATAATTTTCCCTCTTGAGACCTCATTAAAAGAGGGGAAAAATCCATATCTAAACATTAAAATAAAATTGCATATTAAAAGAAGTAAGACGTAAAACGAAAGAGAGAAGAAAATAGTGAAGTGAACCTGCTACTTCATATTCGACAGGAGTTGATTAAAGTGCTTACAAGTTTAGTTTACAATGTATACTGTAATCAAGGTACAAATCGATGAAAATAATTTCCACGAGATATCTTTTGGGAATAGAATTAAGAAGATTCTGCAGTGACATCAATAGAGTTTTGCAGGAAAGTCTCTGTAGTTATAAAAAATTACAAAAACGAAAAAACAGTAGAGTGATAAGCAGATGACCATATCAGAGAGTTCATAAAGACCAGAATAGATCAAACCAATGATGATAGCAAGGGTCAAAATAAAAATTGAAAAGATACTGAGAAGTACCTCTGGCATATCACCTTCCTTCCCAGCTCCAATGCAATATCATAGGTCCCAAGGGTAGCAATAACCTGCAACAAACGCATGAAAAACAATTTATGTGGAGGTCCCTCCTTGGCAATCAATAAATGAGAGGAAAAAGAACCGATGTAAGAAAATAAAATTTGCTAACACGTAAGAGCCAGTGGTAAATCATAACTAGAACTAAAATAGAAAGCTAAGAAATTATGAATCGAAACTGTATGATTGTTCTCCCATCAAATTTCTCAGAGGTGGACGAATTCAAACAAATGATGATGGTCAGCTGATACCATATCTACAGAATTATCAAAATCTTGACTATCAACAAACGTAGAATCAAAACCTTTACACATAACAACAACTTACAGTCAGTGAGGCATAGCAAAAAAAATCCCCACAAACAACACCCGTTTGATCAAATTTTCTAATAACTTCAAGCACACAAGACGCAAGTGTCGAATTTCTGCTAAAACATTTAAACAAGAACACTCACAAATACAGAAGCATAAGAAAGCTTGGAAATGAACTCGGGAATCCCGAAGCCACGAGGAGCAGAGCCAGCAATGTCAAAAGCAAGAGTAAAAGGAGACAAGACGAACTTCAATGGGAACTCCAAAATGTCATTGATTTGATGACCATAACGAGCTGTGAAGAGCTTGTAATGAAAATCTGTGAACTGTTTGATGTTCTTAATCATACGGTCTGGGCCTCTTGACATTGCGAAAAATGAAAAGGAAGCGAAACAAAGCGAAAAGATAAGAGAAGTCGGAAGTGCTTTGTATATAGTATGTCAGTACGTTTACAGGTGCATAGGTTTATCCCGGGATATGCTAAAGCTAAGTCGAGTGCAAACGTATCAGTTCGACCAAACAGATTATTAACAGCTTCTATGTTTTTATATAAATTTAACTGTAAATTAACTGTAAACATATAAATTTTCTCTAATTTTACAAAGATGGATTTTTATTTTAAATACATTCTTATTATTTATAGCCAATAAAAAATTAAAAATAATATTTACTTTGTACACTTTACTAATATCCAAATTAATTTTAATTATTTTTTACTATATACGCTATTTTTTTTTTAATTCATAAAAATATTTACCCTGCTTATTTTTTATTATATTATTTATATGATCACAATATAAATCAATAAAAGACAGTAAAAGAATTAAAAAAAGAAAAAGATAATAGCCTTGATTGTTTTTAAGAATATGTCAAATAAAACTTGAATATGAAATATAAAAAATAAAAAAAATAAAGAGCCACTAAAATATAATTAATTAAATTAAAATTATACATATTTACAATCAGAAATAATATTTTATGAACTTCGTATCAAATAATTTATAAATTAAAAAATTAGTTTTTAAAATCAATATGTATAAAAAATATCTTTAGATCATTTGAATAGTCTCATAAATTCTTTTTTTTCTTACAAGTTTATTATAAAATAGTTATAATGAATTGTTTGATATTAAAAAAGAAAAAAAAATAATATTTAAAATAAAAAATTATATTTGAATATATTTGGATGAGTGTCAAAAGTAATTTTTTTATATACAATTAAACTATATTGTCTTTCATAATAATGTATATTAAAGATATTTTTATAATATTTTTTGTCAAATTATAAATATTCAAAGTAAAAATTATGACTCAAATAAACTTAACCAAATATAAAATGTACAATAACAATACATTGTTATCGCAACATTATATATAAGAATTGATATATGTAATCATACTAAAAAAAAGTATAGGAATTAATTAAATTCTATATCAACAACTCATTAATTAAACAGAAAAATTGTTTCTCTCTATTTATTTGTAGTATATATAGTTATATTTGGACAACATAATTTATGAGAACAATTATACTAATAAAAATACATAAATACTTTTGAGATGAAAAAGTTTTAAATTAAAGCGACCTTATCATAATCATATCATTCATATGTGTATCCAATAAAAATTAATAGATGCATATACTCACTATATATATATATATATATCGCTTCAACATTTGTGATGGGATACCATGATATGTGAAATGAATGACAATTAAGTGTTTGTTTTATGCTCAAAAGCACAAACATTTTAATCCCAATTATTTGTAGGCAATGGCATTTCCCATGACAGTCTAATAAATTAATCCAAAAAAGTTTATAGATTGGTTTTAATTTGACCCTTTTGAAATGTTTTCTTATTACAAACAAAAGAATGACCTAATTATAATTGAGTTTTTAGTTTTCTTTTTATTTTGTAAATATTTCTCCCAATTTAATTAAGACACACAACATAAATCATTTTCAGTGCATTGAATTTGAAATTTGTCGTTTCAACTGAGGTCATATATGGTCAACCAAGCAACCAACTATTTTAAAAATTAAAAAAAATATATCTAATATATATGGAATGGTAACGTTGGCATCGATACCTACCATAAATAAAACTTGTAATACATTTTATTTCTATTAGAATGAAATAAAAGATTCTCATCAAAACTCATAATTGTATTAGTGAAATATATAGTATCCCACCATGACATACTATAATTTTTTATATACGCAATAAGTCATATTTAGAAAACAAAATTAATTGATTTAGACTTAACTAATGACATTAACTATTTAATTACGACAGTAATCACATCATAAACACCAAGGAATTATTTCTCAAATTTAAAAAAGAAAATAAAATTCCAAGAATAATTCACAGACGCCTCAAAAACCTCAGAAATAAATAAAATCAAGCATATGAGGTTTTTTATTGTTGTTTACAGAATCAAATAATTTCACTCACACCATGTCTTCTCCCGAACGATAGACCAAAAGTGATTCATCACGAAACCAACAACCTCTATCCTCTTTGTCCTTTCGTCTAAAAGCAATGGCAACGGTGGCAGTGAACGTAGCAGTGAAAGTGGGGGTGCCTGCAACGCACACTGCAGCTTATTTGGAGAGCAAACCAGTGAAGGACACGAGAGCTTTGCTATCGGAGCTCTGCCGTCAGTTCTATAACCTTGGATGGGTATCTGGGACAGGTGGAAGCATCACCATCAAGGTCCATGATGACTCCATCCCTAAACCCCAACAGCTCATCGTCATGTCACCTTCTGGTATTTACTCTCTTTCTTTCTATATCTTTTTATCTTTTTTATTTGTTTTTTGGGTTTCTGGATATTTATTTTTTGATACTTGTTTGCTCCTTTTTTTTCGTTTATTGAGTTCAGTTGTCAAGTTTGTATTTGCATTCACTTTTTTACTGTTTATTGTTGCTCATACGGCGAAGTGTATGTTAGATTTCGTTGATTTCTCTCTCGACGCTAGATCGTGTATCTCTTGTATTGATTTGAGCTGTTTGATGGATGCGGTATTCACCTTTGAATGAGATTCTATTTCTGAATATTTTGTTACCGAAGCTTAAATCTTTACATATTATTTGTTTTTATAATATTATCTTTTAAAATTATGAGTGTGTATTTTGTTAGCTCAAATGCTAATTTTTTTGTGCTTTTCTGTAACACCGTTGATCAGTATTTAGCATCTAGTCCAGTATTGAAATTTGTTTATTCTGTTTATGTGTTGCTTGATTTCTCAATATGTTAAATTTAGCTCGATTATGAAATTTCCCCTTTTCTCTTTTCATCTATTTCTTGATGGCTCAATTATGTTTTGTATCTTCTTTGTTTGTTAGATTTCCGAGCTGGCGTTTTAAATCAAGCTAGACCATGTATGCTTCTCTGTTTGCACCATTACACACACTGCTCAAGCTTAACTGTTAGCTCGTGCCATTCTATGTATTCTTGTGGGCTCTTTGATTTTCTGTCATTTAGTGCTTAAGCTATAAATTGTATGACTTCTGGAGTACTATGCAACAATTGATTTTTGGTTTGATTTTTTTTCTCCAGTTGTGTTGCATGCTGTGTCACTTTTGTGTATATATTATACAATTTAAGTATGAGCTCATATTCGATATTTCTGAATTGTTTAATTACTGGGGATTAGGTGTTTGCGAGTCAATTATTGTTGTGGTATGTTTTCCTCTTTGTTTGATCTTTTGATAAGCAATTTAAGCCCACTGCATCTTTTGCACTGGTTTGTGGATAGGTGTCCAGAAGGAGAGAATGGTGCCAGAGGACATGTATGTGTTATCTGGAAATGGGACTATCTTGTCTTCACCATCTCCAAAGCCATACCCTCATAAGCCTCCCAAGTGTTCTGATTGTGCCCCTCTTTTCATGAAGGTATCATTTAATCTTCATGCAGGTTGACTTTGCTCTGACTGCAATTTACACTTGGGGCTAGTGTTATGTGACTTATGAACATTGATCTCTTATATTGCTATTTGAGTATTATTATTGTAATGGGAGCTTATGTTATCGTTTTAAGTATTTTTTCTCTACCGTTGATTAAATTAATATAATTTGATTGTAAATGGCCACAATACTTTGGACTTTCTGTGGATTGACTAATCTAATATTTTTGTAAACTATCGTCTTGTTGAGGCATTTGAAACACCGTATTTACTTTAAACCTGCTTGGATTAAGGATTCAGATTTCTTATCACAAAAACAAAAGGAAAAAAGAAAGAAAGAAAAAGAGAAAAAGAGAAAAAAGCTGTATATCGTCCTCTTAGCTTAATTAAACAAGTATTTATTGCTCAGTATGTTTGTAACATTTCTCATTTTGTATACCATCTAACCTATGGGAAAGTATGGTTCGACATTGTCATCTTGTTGATCATAGTTATTGCATTTTTATCATTAGAAACCTTTCTTCATCTTTTTTCTTTTGTCTGGTTCTTTTGATTTCTTTTCCCAAAGTCAAACTAACACTTATTTGATTGTGACCCAGGCATATGAGATGCGTGATACTGGCGCTGTTATCCACAGTCATGGGGTGGAATCTTGTCTTGTGACGATGATCAATCCAATTTCGAAAGAATTTCGTGTGAGTTTTGATGTTTCTCATTTTTATCTAACCGCAAATATTTCTACTTCACCCCTTTCTGCATTTTCTCATGTTCATTTCTTCACCATAGTGTCTTTATGTTCACCTTTTTCACACCCTCTCATCCTTCTTTTCCCGTCTGAAGTGATTTGATCTCGCTTTGTTGCTGTAGACTGTCTTGTTGAGAGGTTTGTGGAATTCTTGGAAAGTATGTGAAAGGAGGTGATACTTAAGTTTCTTATAAAAGGCTACAATGTGCCAGGAGAGACCAAATAATAACTTAATTAAGTGATTCAGATTTTTTAGCGTATATTAATGCTTTCATAAATTCACAGTTCTGATCTGCATTCTTTTGTTTTGCTTGTGCTTTTTGCAAACTTACAGATAACTCATATGGAGATGATAAAAGGAATCAAAGGGCATGGTTACTATGATGAACTTGTAGTCCCAATTATAGAGAACACAGCCTACGAAAATGAGCTCACCGATTCTCTTGCTAAAGCGGTGTGATTAGTTTTTTATGATTAGTTCTGCATGGTGTGTGTAATATTAACTTTCCATATTATACACTGAGTCCATGTGATACTGCAAAGAGATACATGGCAAGCTTTCCTATGGATTTGAATCCAGCAATTGTCCTACCACCTATGAGAGCTTCTTAGATGAATAGTTTTCCAGATAAATGATTACCCGAGTAACCTTTCTGAGATTTTCTTTTTCATGGTATCTACCTTAATATGTGTGGACACATATCGTTGTTGATAATCAGCAGGTCCTCTACTTGTCAATAAGATACGTTTCTACTGTTAAGATTATCTCTGAACGATTCAAGATAATACTCTTCTGAATGAGTTTTGGTTTCATTTAATTCTTTTTTCATCAATTTGCTTCATTTCCATGTTAAATATTGCTTTAGGCTGATTGGATTTTTATTTCTGCTTTTCCAGATAGAAGCCTATCCAAAAACAACAGCTGTGCTTGTTCGTAATCATGGCATATATGTTTGGGGAGACTCGTGGATCAGTGCCAAAACTCAGGTTTTTTCTATTCATGAATGGATTTCGTTCAATTGATCTATTGCACTAAATCTTCTTTGTTCTCTATCTCTCTGTCTTTTCTGAATTTTCCCCTTGGGTTAAATTTTCAACCAAGTTTACTCTTATCTATAAAAGGTGAAAGAAAATCCATCGACATTTTCCTCTTGGGGATAATCACTTTAAGGTGTGTTCAGGAACTGAGTGGATCCCCAATTGGGGTTACAATTACTCACTCCTTGCTATTGTAATGTTAACTTGTTCAACTCTATGCTTCAATAACTTACCTTCTATAAGGAAGTATTGGCTCTAACTTTATCTGCATCTACACACAAAAAAAGTTAAAAAAACTAATTTTTTTAAAAAAAAAAGTAGGCATGCAATGTTCCCAATGTCGATGGCCTTCTTTTCTCTGAATATAGATGCCTTGGCTAGTCATAAGCAGTCCATTCCTATTTTCTGCTTGAGCATACGTGTTGTGTTCTTTCTAGTGAAAGTAGCATGCTATAAGTTGACTTCCCATGTTGATGTAGTTATACAAGTATAACAGGTGTATTCTTATCTAACTTGTTTGGACATTCTTCAGGCTGAATGTTATCACTATCTCTTTGATGCTGCGATCAAGCTTCATCAGCTGGGCCTGGACTGGTCTTCTCCAAACCATGGTCCAATTCAGAAGTTCAAAGGAGTCTTGGGAAGCAATGGGAATGTAAATACGTCTACAAAGGCACTGACTAATGACTCAGATTATGGTTCTGGTCAATTGCCAGTAAGGAATTTACCTTTTCTAGTTTTTTAGAGATATATTGAGGTTTTGGACTCATCAATTCTAGTAATAAAAATCAGATGGGGTGTTGATGGCCATTTGCGTCTTTGGTGTCTAGAAATTCAAGAAATTTCGAGAGAAGCTTTATATTGTGAGAATTTATTTTTTCATTTTTCAATTGTCAGCATTGCGTTGTGCTTGACATCGAAGGGACTACTACTCCCATATCATTTGTTTCTGAGATTCTCTTTCCATATGCTCGTGATAATGTTGGGAAGCATTTGTCTGCAACATATGATACTGCAGAAACCCAAGATGACATTAGGTTGTTGCGCACTCAAGTAAGTTTTTGTATATAGAAACTTTATCTGGATAATGTAACTTATAGACTATCCAATCTGTTATACCCAAACATTTCAAAATGCTTGTTGTAGGTTGAAGATGACCTGCGAGAAGGAGTTACTGGTGCTGTACCTATCCCTCCTGATAATGATGGGAAAGAGGAGGTGATAAGAGCTTTGGTTGCTAATGTGGATGCAATGATAAAGGCTGATCGGAAAATCACTGCTCTAAAACAATTGCAAGTAAGCTAAATTTGAATTAGAAAAAGAATACGTTTGCCATGGAGCTTTGTTTGCATATAGCTGATACTAATTTCTGCAGGGTCATATATGGAGAACTGGATTTGAGAGTAATGAATTGGAAGGAGTAGTTTTCGATGATGTACCAGAAGCCCTTGAAAAGTGGCATGCTTTGGGCGTAAAGGTTTTTACTTCTTTTCCATTTTCTTTGAATTTTCTTGTGGATATGGCTCTAGCTTATATTTCCATAGCTATTAGTGTGCATTTGCTATAATACTGTTGGTCTTAATGTCATATGTTGTGTACTGGAAGCAGTTGGTACCTCTTGACCTAACAGATTCATGTCATTTTGTGGTACAAATATGATATAGAAATATATTGAATACAACTAACTCACAGGTTAATGTCTATTTAGACCCCATTCAATAGGTTGTCTTCGATAAAGTTGAGCTACAGGTCTTTGGCGCTGAAGCACTTTTTTCAATTCTCCTTGCAACATGACTATAATTTTGCTGAATGCATTTGATGCTGAGTTGTTTTGGCATGATATTGCCCCATACCTACATATGCACAGAAAATCCATTTGCAATGTCAATTACTAATTCTGTATCCTGTTGTAGGTTTATATATATTCTAGTGGAAGCAGGTTGGCACAAAGGCTTATTTTTGGAAATTCAAACCATGGGGATTTAAGAAAATATTTATCTGGATTTTTTGACACAGCTGTGGGGTAAGCTCTTTAACTTCTATTGACATTTTTTTTGGCTTTCACTTTCTTGCTTCCTTGCCAAATTTTATGCAAAAGGTAAATCCTCTTTCCTTCTTTTGCTTTCAGGAACAAAAGAGAAACTCGCAGCTATGTTGAAATCACAGCATCAGTGGGAGTTGATAAGCCATCTGAAATTTTATTTGTGACAGATGTCTACCAAGAAGCCAAAGCCGCAAAAGATGCAGGTAATAAGTTGTTCTAAACCTTTATTTTTTAAGCAAGTTAAATAATATAAGAAGCTCAAATTCACCCGTTTTAATTTTTCATGAATAATGACATAATTTTAACCTTATAATGCGTCAGTAATACCCTATAAGAAAGTTTTTTCTGGACATTATTAAAGAAATCCCATCTTAAAAGCATCCTTTCCCCTCCTTTCCTGTATCTGTACAAATACAATCCCTTTGATCTTTTGTTGCTTGTCCTGGGAGAAACGAATATTTTATGTTCATATTATCACTTGATATTATTGTTCACTTGTATTTCTATCCATGACACAGGTTTGGAGGTGGTAATTTCTGTACGGCCGGGAAATGGTCCTCTTCCAGAGAACCATGGTTTCAAGACGATCAATTCTTTTGCAGAAATCTGAAAGTACCCTTCCCTAAATCATATCCAGTGTGACAACTAATGTAGTTGAACCCTAAACAGAAATAAGCAACTAAAGTTTTGAATCAAAATGTGATTCCTCTTCTGTGTATGAGCCTTTTGTATTGACCTGCGTTGCAGTTTAAAGCTAACGTTAAATTCGAAGCAATTGGTTGATCTTCTTGTAGAATCATCTCCAACTCAGTTAACACAGAAGGCTTGAAGCCTAATAAGCAAGGTTCTCAGTTTAGCATGACAGATTTCAAGTCTACAACCGAAAAGGTCAAATAGTTTGATGTGAAAAATTCCAACTTTGATGTCCTGGAATAAAAGAAGATAAGGAGTATAAAAAAGCATGAAGATGATCGTGGTTGGTAAAGAAAATTTGCTCATTAATAAATTTGATTAATTTCTCCGGAGATTCTCTGGCAACTAGCAATACAAGGGGATGGCTAAGAATTTTAATCTTTATGGCACCATAAATATTCTTAAAATTATAGGTCAAATGGATAGCTGAGAAATTACATCTCAAAAAAATATATGAACAAAAGGATGGTTATGGTAATATTTTGTCGTTTCTTAGGGATGAACTTAGCGGATTCAAGGGTTTAATTCTCTGTAATTATATATTGGGCCTGTCTTGCATCAACAGAGAAGATTGTGACTATCTATCCATCCATATTTATCAAATTTACCCATTCAATGTTTTAGAAAAATTAAATATATTTTAAGAGGAATGTATCCAGATTTTTTATACATATTATAGTATTAAAACTATTATGACAATACTAATTATCATGTGAGAGGATAAAAATGTGAATCATTTGATAATTAATACTGTCATAGTATAATAATTTGTATAAAAAATTAATATCTAATCGTATTTTGATGATAAAAGGTACATTGTAGTAGAAAATTCATTGAGTTCAGTTGATTGGTAAGTATGCAAGAATTGACAACGTCCCTAATAATTCCTCCAAAGTGGTATATGCCAGTAATAAATAATTTTGTAGACCCGATTTGTCATTAATCATTACAAAAATGAAAAAATTCGTTAAGGAATCCCAGGAAATATGTTTAGTAATGCTTAATTCTTAATTATTTCCTAGGGTTTACATTTTCCAGGAAAATTAATTTGATAAGAATTTATGAGACTTCTAAATATAGAAATTAGTATTTGTGAAGCAAGTGACAAAAATGAGTGGCTAAAACCAGAGACATCTCCATCTCGACTGGCAGTTCCTTTTTTTTTTTTTTTTTTTTTTTTTGAAAAGTCTTATATGGAAAATATGTCCATACAATAAATAAATAATTTTATTACGACAATTTCCCTTGGTCAGTCGTACTTCCGAAGTAAAAGTCCCATGTGGGAAGAAAGAAAATGGGAAGAAAAAGTCGTTCCCATTTTCTTTCTTTTGATTATCTCATCCTCTCTCTTTTTCTTTTTTTCTTTCTTTTTCAATCATCATCATAACAATTTCCCACTTTTTTTTTAACCTTTCCTGTATTCTCGTAAGTCATAAACTGAAAATCATCGTTACTTTCAAGTCAAGAAAAGGAAAATAAAAATTGCATAACATTAAATGTTACTTAAATGTAAACTAAACTTCCCTTCAACTTAGGATTTACAAGTGTCCTAGCAGATTTTTTCGTAGGACTAATTAGCACTGACAAAATCTAACTACAAAATTGGACAATGACTTCTCATTTATGTGAAAGAAATGAAGTTACTAAGAATTTCATTTGCTTCTTGATTAGTTTTTCCTAGTTCTAAGTTCTAACCAAACTTTACCTATTGTTGGACTTGGACATGAAAAATAAGAAAGAAAAAAGAAAAGAAATTAAAAATTTAAGGGTTCCCTAGATGCAACGAAAATTCAATATAGATAGCCCAAAATGTTGAAAATGGTTGCCTTTTTCTCTTTTCTTTTTCTGTCTTTGTCTTCAAGTCTTTAGCTTTGTGAATAGTTTAAAGCCATAGGTTTGGCATAAAAATATAGTTGTAGCTAAGTCAACAAATTAGATGATCCAAAATTTCCTGTCCCTTTGTTGAGTTTCGGTCTGCATATTTATAATCTCATCCCCTCATGTGGGTCATTTTCAAATTTTCAATTTTCATATTGAAATTGATGCTCTATTTGAAAATTTCCAGTGACACTCAAACATGGATATTGACTCAATGGCCTACCATTTTATAAAGTTGTAATGGATTAAAATTAATCTAGAGTTGAATTTAATTTGTGATTGAGAGTTAATAAAAAGGAACATAAATAAAATAAAATAAAATAAATTTCATAGAGTCATTAGATTAATATTTTAAAAGCTTAAATAAATTTAGTGAACCTTACTATACAATATTTGAATTTAACGGGATGATATCCATTTCAAAGTATCATATTCTCTTTCTCTTATTCCTGGAATGTTAATGGCTAACAAGATCAAGCAAAATTTATATATGGGTGAATCAATGTGTACCATGTTGCCCTAGCCAGACTTTTGATGGCGGCCTCGTCGCATTCTAAAGAGCCACAGACACAAAGCAGAAACTTTGTTCAGCTCCCATCAGTCACACTGAGAGTCAAACATTCTTGAAGCAGTTGGAATAGAATTAGTAGTGGTGGTGGATTGACATTCACTGTTTTATAAATTCAGATTGCACACAGATCTACACACGAAAAGAGAAAGAGAAACTTCGAAAAATTGCTCAATTTTTTTTTCTCAATTCATGCAATTTAATGCATTAATATAGAACCAAGTAAAGAAACATACATAGAGTTTTATTAGTTAGAGCAAAATGACTAACTGCCTCCGGAAAAATCAGTGAGGACACTGAGACAAGAAGAAAAGACCTGTACTTGTATGGTGAGTGAGAAACCCAGCAAATAATTTGCACCTCTTATTTCTGATTTCTGGATTTCAAAGAAAAAGAAAAAAGAAAATAAAAAAAAGAAAAGGAAAAGCATAGACAAGGAAAATAATTAAGAAGCTCTTACTATATTATGAAAAAGAGATCAAATTATACAATTGAAACATGCTTCTCTCTCCATCAGCCTTTATCTCTTAATCAGTGAAATTACATAATCACTTTCTTCTTCTTCTTCTTCTTCAAGAAGATGAACCTGAAACTCTAGGTGAAGTTACAGGAAACAGAGGCAAAAGCTGTGGCTCATGATCTCTAGGAGTTGATATTGGTGATGGATGCAAATAAAATCCCTTTGCAGCAATTGCTCTTTCTTCCTCCGATGATGAGTTTCCTAAAGGAGAAGATTTGTTGAAAGGGTCTTCATTTAATGGCGTAACAGGACTGCTAAGAGCAAGTTTAGGAAAGTCAAGCAAACTTGGAGACAAGATTTCAGACATGTTCCTAGGAGAGAACCCAGAATTGTTAGCCAAAGTCGGTAACAAAGTGTTGATCATAAGGCTGTTCTTGAAGTTGTTAGCTCTTCTCTCGTAAAGCTTGAAATTTTGTTTCTTTGGAGTGGTTTTGACAGGTGGGATGACAAAACTAGACTTGTTATTATTACTTGGAGATGGAATTGATGGATCTGAGGGTGCAGCTGGTTTTGATGAAGAAGATGAAGCCTGTTTCGCTGTTTCAGAAGAACCAGTTAGCATTTGAACCACTTGTTTGAAGTTGGTTGTATCTGCTTGGACGAAGGTTGTTGGGTAAGGATTGGTTTCTGTAGATCTGGCGATGGGAATTGGTGTGAGCGATGGGGTGTGAACTTGGAACCCATTGCTGTTTCCATTACAGCTTATTATGCTGTTGCTGCAGGAAGCACTTATTGGTGAGTTCATGGGAGATATGTTCTTGCTCTCTTCTACTCTTGTTGTAATCTCCATTGACAAATCCTTAGCTCAAACACAGAAATTTCTGTTTCTGTTGAGCAAGACGAAGAAGGAAGAGTGAAAAGCAAGGTTTGATGAGAGAGAGAAGAGGAGGAGGAAGAAGGAAGAAGGAAGAGTGAAAAACAAAGTTTGATGAGAGAGAGAAGCGGGGGAGTTTTGCCTAACTTATCAGCTATGGTTCATTTTTTGTCTTCTTGTGCCAATAAGCATTTTTATTTTTGACTCCAAACTCTCTCTCTCTCTCTCTTATTTCTTCAAGGATTATAATAAATATTTTATATATTCTTTGTAAATTCTAAGAGGGTTGATTGGTTCTTGAGAAAATTTGAATTCTAAATAAGAAAGGGTATTGGATGGAAATGGAATTTGCTTTGGCCATTAGCATCTGTTCTGTTTCCACCATTGTCAAGTCTTTAGACAAAGAATATCAATTCGTAGATTTTATGGGCATGAACTTCAGAGCCATTCCTGACTCTGCGCCTGAATCCTGATTGATGAGATACTCCGGTTGATGAGATTGGGGATCGACACATCATCATCATACATCAATTTATTGCAAGTTCTTTAATCTAGTTGAAACTGTTTTTATGAAACAACAATAGAAAAAAAAAAAAAAAAAAAAAAGTCTTATAAATATATTACAGTTGCTTTCCAACAAACACTTGTTTAAGTGTAAGTGCTTGTGTAAAAGGACGGCTTGTCTGCAAATCGTTTCTCCCTACTCTCGAGAAACATTTGTTGTTACAATTAGTTTAATATTTTTAAATGCACTTTCACTCTATTTCCCATTTAAAATTTCAGTAAAATTCATATACTGGGGCATATAAAAATCATGTTCCATCAATTCATCGGTTGATAAATTTCATTTAATTTTATGGGTATTAATTAATTTAATTGACAATATTTTATACAAAAAATATTAAAAATTTTAGAACTGAAATCTTGTTCGAGATTAAAGAGAAAGAAGTGCAATAAAAACATAATAATTGTGGTTTTTAAGATTTAATTGATTAATTTATTATACACTTTTTATAACTCACTAATATATATATATATTAGTGAGTTATAATACAAACACACACACACACGAGAAAGATGCCATTGTGACATGATTTCGCAGCTTCTATGACTTGATTGATCGTGATAAAATATTCCAAGAACATAACCAAAAACAAGACCGTATCTCTAAAAATAATTCATCATAAACCATATACAAATAATTTTTCTATGCGTCATTAACTAAAAGATAAAGCATTTTTTATACCAAATATTTCAAATGTGAATTTGTTCTCTTCTTAAATTAGTGTAAAAAGAACTGACTAACAAAAAGAACTATAATTAGATTCTAATATTTATCGTAGAAATTAAATTTTTAAAAATATTGTTCATGAAAATTTTTTTGGTCATTTGATTAAAAAATACAAGATAATTAAAAAGAAGAATTAAATTCTCGATTTTTTTTTATTATTATATACAAATATATATTGAAAAGAATATTAGGGTAGGGGACCAAATGCCCATTAATAGAAGGGATCGTATTCTTTCATAAACCAGAATGATTATTGTCTGCTTAACAAAAGCCCAACTATTAATCAATTTTAAAATAAAAGCAAAAGGCAAAAAAGATTAATTCTAAGCTTTTAAGTCGTCCAAACATTTGATTAAAGCATAAGCAAGAAAATTAAAATTGGGTAAAAATAAAAATTAATTTCAAAAGTGGGATTAATAGATGCCTCATTTTGTATTATAATATCATAAAGATATAATGCAAGGCTATGGAATTAGCTCTTCAGCTAAAGCCAAATGTTCAAAATAATTAAAATATCTTGACTTCCACTATAAACAAGTTAAATTGTATTTTTTTTAATATTATTTTCTCATATTTTATATTTTTTATCATAATTTTATGAGTTAAATCAATTAGCATTATCTATGAAGAATGAGTGAGTGGTTGGCCAAAGTCATTATAGTGCTACGTTGAATTCTAAGTGTTAAAAACACTTATCATAAAAGCACTTTTGTTAGGCATAAAGTCTATAGCTAGAAATTGTCATCTTATGCTTCCAAATTTTTCATTATTTTTTCTCCATCCATATATTTGCTTTATTGATTTTCCTCTCACTACCATCATCACATAATTTATATAAATTTTGTTTCTTAGTTTTAATAAAATCAGAGTAATTTTATATCGTTAATATATAATCCTTTAAATTAAACAAATTTTACCCTTTATACAATCGAATTCAAGATCTCTTCTCATTTTCTTTAATTAAAAAAAAAAAAAGAATTAACGATGAATCTATTTAAAAGTCAAAAATAGCATCCAATATTTATTTATAGTTTATGATATTATATATAAATTGTAGACCAAACGGTGGACCAACTTATGATTTAAATTAACCATATAATAATAAAAATAAATGGAAATGTTATCCTATACATTTTATGTTTTCCTTGAATATTTACAATATAGTTTTATATTATTATTGATTCTGATGAGTTACTACTAGTTTGATATATTTATGGTTTAACTCCAATGATTTTAAGTGCTTTTTTTTAAAGCAATTTCTAAGAAATAAGTGCTTTATATTGTCAACAGCCATAAGTGTTTAAATTCTTAGAAAATTCAGAGAAATTTATTTTAAAAAGTTGAAAGTAATTAATAAGTAAAAGATTAATTGGCCGGCTTGACTACACACTTCAAAAAATCGAATTATTAGATGACATTTTGGTAATTTTATATAGTGATTATAATTTTTAAAAAATAATTATTAATGAGAATTCTTTTAATTACTTGTTTAATTGGATTTTGTTGACTTTTTATTATCGTAGGGTCCGCCAAACATGGTCTTATTATTTCATCGCCATTCTCAGTCTCAGGAACAGCTAGCCGCTAGCGTTGTGTTGTGCACATCTCTGGTCTAAGAAACCGGCCCACGTTATTCCAAAACCATAAATTAAATTGTCAAAGAAAGTGATATGAAAATGAAACTTAACAATGATTTCAATTCAAGATTAGGGATCAAATTTTGCATTTTAAAAAAATATATATATATATATTTTAATATTTATCTCTAATTAATATTATCATATTTAAATCGTGCTATGATACATATTATTTTGTCTTATTTAAAAAATATATTTATAAAATTAATAAAATAATTTATATAAATTAAAGAACGTGATTTTATATATAAAAGTTATAATAAAATACAAAATTTTGTGTCGTAAATGATGCAACAAATAAAATAATATGACTCGTGAGTATAAAATTATAATATAAATTTGAGAATATGAGATATTAAGATAAGTCATTTTTAAATAAATGATGGTTGTTGGCATTATTTTATTATTTATTGTTTTAGCTAAAATAAAATTTATAAAAGATACACACAATTAAAATCTTACCAAATATACACTTTACTATAATTATATAAAAAAATAAAAATAGTTATTGGTAGTTGAATGTTACAAATATTGACTGAAAAATGAGAATGAGAAGAAAACCTTTACTTTCCTTTTTTATTAATTTATAACAAGAAGTGAAAATAATTAAATTGTATTTTAGGTTATAGAGAAAAATTGAATAGAGAAATAATATAATTTTATGCATAACTTGTTATTCTTTGGTTATAACTCAAATGTTCAAGGACTTACAGTTAAATGCAATTTGTAAACGGTTGTTTCTTTATCTTCTCCCTATATTCCTGTTGATTTCTTGCTTGATTAGTATGGGTAAAGTTATGTGGTAATAATGACATCAAACATATCATATCATACAATGTTAAAAGGGTTAATGATTAATTAAATAAATCATATTTGAATAATTAATTTTTAGATTATATATTTTAATTTTATTTGATTATGATGTCAATATTGATTCGAATCATATCTACACATCATTATCAGTTAAATTTATGCATGAAAATATCTACTTCATGAACAAATTCTTAAGAATGAATGATATCACAAGAAGTTTGCTATGGAATCTTATCATCCCAAATAATTAATTGAAGTGGAAAATATCTTCAAACCACTAAAAAAATGTTTCTTGCATATAGAAAATGGTAATGATATTGGTACCACACAAAATGAAAGGAGTCTTAAATTCAATGTAAAAATGATTTTTGTTCTATAAATTAGTTTTTTGGGTATTGGAAGAAAGGTTGTAATCATATGATCCAAGCAAAATTTTGGACCAAGCAATTGTTAATAGAAAATTTAGATATTCTTTCAAAGAAATTAATTTTTGTGATGAAACAAGAGGAATCCTTTTTTTTTTTTCTGAACTAAAAAAAGAAAAGAAAAAGAGTCGTTGGTTCCCAAAATTCTATTAAAAGTTTTTTATTAAAAAAAATTGTGGATCCCATGAATGTAACAAGTGTGACAATATTTTTACTAAGCATTTAATGATATCGTAACAAACTCTAACATCTTATATAAAGCCTTTCATAATTTGATAGGAAGACAATACAAATGGGCATTAATGCAATCAACCCAGCAGAAGAATAATAATTTAAAAAAGAAGTCATTAGTGGTATTGATGAAATTGCGAACTTTATTTTAATTGTAATCTATTTTATTTTATTTTAATGTTGGACTAAGTCTAGGGTCCTAAGTGACATGAAAGATAGATAGAGAGGGACCACTTTTCTATTTATGTTCTAAGATTCACGAATAGTTAGTTCTCTTTCTGTTGTTGCTGACACTTAATATTCTTATTCTATAGCCGTCTCCCTTTATTTTATACCTTCATTTTATTGTTTCCTAATATAAATTATCATCATAACATGAGTAACACATTCATTCATGGATATAGACCATAGTGTCCCAATCGATTCCACTTTCATTTCTGTCACAAAATATGAACACTATTTCAAAAATTTTAACAATTAAATCAATACCCATAAAAACTTATATTTCAATTTTGTAAGATCATAAGAAATACTAGACAAATGACAATCTAAATTGAAAATTTCATGGACTCTACTTGCCTATTACTAACACTAAAGGAGAAGTAGAAGTTGTACAAACCAAAGGGCAAAAAACGAATCCAATTTTGAGAGAGTACAGCTGAGGAGCCGGGGGACACTGGATTACAAATCTTTGAAGAAGTATTGTATTGTCATACGTACAAAATATAATTATGAAATACAGTTGTCATCATCAAAGCGCTAGAGCAACATTCTTGAATTCGCTCAAGCAAGATTAAAGTATCCTCTGATGTTTTTCGATAGACTTTAGTTCATTTTGGAGCACATCAATTGCACCGGCTGCTACAAATATGTCCATGAATTTTTCTTCATTTACTGCCAACAAATCCAATCCAATTGCCCCCAAAAACCGTTCTCGGCTTTTCATAGAGATAGAAAATATATTTCTAACGTCAGTTCCTCATCCAAAGCCAAGAACATGATAGGTATAATATGTTGCAAATAATGTTACTGACTTGATCCTGGTTGGTACTTTGCATGATCAAAACAGAAGGTTATGCGGAAAAGTGAAACAGAAAATTTAAGCAGGTTGAAAAACGGTAGTCTAGGGAAGGATTAACACTTTGGTCATTTCCTTTGAGCAACTACTCCTGTGATTATGCAGGACTTTGGAGAAAAAACTGCAAAAATTTTATAGGAAACCAGCATAATGCTCCATTTATTCTTATGATCTTTGTGTAAATAGAAAAAAGATAGGAACTGGCATGCAATCACAATGGTAAACAGTTATCTTTTGCTGCTAGAAAATGTCAAATGTGTATGAAGTTCAGAAACCAAATTAGTATAATTCTAGAGAAGGAAGATTGATGTTAAGCTCAAAGGCATGTGACAATGACAATCCAACTATGAAATGCTGCACAATGCTAACGCTTTCATCACGACATTGTCAGTAAATTATTTCATATGCTATGTGATTGAAAATGCTAGTACAAGAAAATTGATTCAAAGTGATAATGAAGGTTACCAAGGGTTTAAAAATCCGTAGTTTAAAGTTGATGCAACGGTTCACTCAACAAGGACTTCATGTATACGTGCAAAATACTGTGCAGCTGATGAGCAGATATCTAGGAAAGCTGAGCTTGATCTAGCACCATTATCACTGTTTCCAAATAAAAGACCACCATTTTGAACTCTCAAATAGACAGCATTTCTACTGTCCACTGTTCTTGAAATCCGTTTTCTGGGTTCAACTTCATTGTAGTTGCCTAGCTTCTTATTTGCAACATATGCTACTCCATATGGCTGGTCAGGAGAAGGGGTCTCAGGCACAGTCATTTGGTATTCTAGAAGAGCTTCTCTGCTCTCCTCACCTTTTCCTGGAGTGGTTTGACGTGTGTTCATTTGTGGTGGTACATTTTCCTGATCCCTTATGGTTTCATCATGGGATGCAGTTCCACCATCAGATAGTTCAAAACAAAATGAACTAACAGAATCTTGGTTGAATTTGTAAGAAGTTGCTTGATCCGAAGCCTCATTGAAATTCATTTTCATAACAAACCTGAGAATATGGGCTTGTAACAGAATCAAGGTGGTTTCAAACTAGTTGCTTGCACTGCTAGGAAAGGTCCTTCACAAATCGATTGTAAGCATGCCTTAAAGCAGTATGAAAACTAACATATCCATCCATATTTGCAGATTTTTTAGCATCTGCACAATCATAAAACCACCCATAAGATGCCATCGAATCAGAGCAATAACATTCCAAAGCTATCAAAAAAGAAGATCACAAAACGCTTAAATTGCACAAGCAAAAAGTTGCTGTTAGTTTTCAAAGGTTCAATGATCATTTCCCCCCCATCCTTTGCAAATGGATGGATTATGACTTTTAATTCATCCTGGGATTGTGATCCGAATACTGTTACATAAACACCAGTACTCATTTTGAAGATGAAGAGAGGACGAGAATGGAACTACATCACTACTGATATCATGGAAAGATGAAGAACTGGAAGGCTTCTCACACTCAGAATCTTGATTGCGGAGTCTTTCAAGAGCAATGTCAAAAGGGTTTCCAAGGACAAAGGCAAGCCGATCAAAGCAGTGTCAAGCAGAGGAGCAAACCATGCCCGGGCGGCAGCCCCTGCAATCTCTGCAGCAGCCTCTGTTATTCATCCACCCCCACCTCGGCCAGCATAGGTAAGTAATATATTGGCTACCTGTTTCAAGAAGAAAAAAGAGCTTACCAGTTTGCTAACGGTCAAAACCGTATGCTGTAATGGCATGTTCATGGGTTAGATTGCTTAAATATTGTTACCTTCACCCTTGATACTGGAGGACTCTCTCAAAAGCAGCTCCTCCATAGAGCCCAAGTGTTTTATATCCACAGTAACACCGGCCAACTCCCAAGACCACTATCTGACTGTTCCTCCTCTGTTGTTTTTCCCCATTGCTATGGTGCAGGATCTGCAGCTTCATCAATCAAAGCTCCCTGTATGTGATGACAAGCACGAAAAAATTTTTAGATGATGAATTTAGTATCAGGAAAGATCAGAAATTTCAATAGGCTATATACACAGAACAAAACCAATCAGAATGACCGCTCACCACATGATTGCTGATAGAAGCTGTATACAACATAGAAAATCTGCGAAGCTGAGCAACATCAGAAGTAGCCTGTACATTAGCGTCTGTTCTCGCCAGCTCAGTGGTGATTTCAGTGCACCACTGCTCAAGCAGTGCTAGAGTTGCCAAGCAGCTTCTTTGTATCTCTTCTAAAGTTCAGTTTCCAAATAGTCCCTCAGACATCCAAAGCCAATATAGGCCTCGAACTTTTCTTCGTCAAATCCTCCCTAGATTCCATCATGTAGATGACATAGGACATCTGTGTCAACCTGAGAAATTTGCCTATGGAATTCATCATTTGAAACATTGCTCTGGTCCTTTGGCAAGGCCACAAAAAAGGTGTGTGTGTTCTACATGAGGTATCCACCTGCACTAAAATTAGCGATCAACTTCCCACCTGTCGCTAAATTCCTGCAGTGAACTTTCAATCAAACTCAAGAATTTCAAATACATTTATCTATGGGGCAGAAATATGCCAGATCATGTTGACAAGTTTCCTCTACTAGTTTTGTCAACCTAGAGAAGATGCCCATATTATAACCAGTAAAATTAACTTCAACGAGACCAATGATAGTAACCACAAATTCCATCATGTAAACAACGTTTTCTGATACTTATTGACTACAAACTAATCTCATATGTTGATGGATAATAAAACAATAATAAAAAATACATAGTGCCATGAATCTGGTCATCTGTGAAAGAAATACACTGCCTTTATTCAAGTATTTGCAACAATTTCCATTTCTTTATGAACAAGATTGGCTGTCCAGAGAAAATGATAGTAGGTTGTACCTTGAGCCAATTGTCAAATTTGGAGACAACAATTACTGTCCTTCTGAAGGCAGGATCAATTTCACGAATGGAATCCAACCACAATGACGAGCACCATTCCACACCATTATGTTGAAAAAACAAGAAAATCCGATGTCGAGGACTAGCTAGTGATTTTAACATTGAAAGAATTTCGTCTGGGGTATTCTCTGGCTCTCCTCTTTTTGCTGTGACAAGTTAATTAAAGAACATATAATACATTCAATTAGCACATTCAATTTTTAAGTTCAAAAATTACTTTTCCAGAGTCTACAACATGCTACAACTTACCTTCAAAACAAATCCCGGTTTATGAATTATGGTTAGATTTGGACAATGTGCATATTCAGCTCTCATCACAATTGGCTTGGAAGAAACTGAAGATTTTGTCTTTTTTGAAAGTGATTCAGTTCTGGACTTTATAATATCTGGAATTGCAGATGCCAAAACAACAGGACTTCCATATTCTTCAGAATCTACTTCCTGTTTCGACTATTCAGATTTCAGTGTCACATTCAAATAGAAACAATAAAGTAGCGATAAATAGTTAGAAATTTAACAAAACACAAGTTATATGAAAATTAAATATCCAGCACAAGGCCTATGCCCACAAATTCATTATCATCTCACCCAGAGACAACCCAAATTTCCAAAACTTTTCATCCACGAAGTAACATAACCTAGAATATCACAATTTATAGTCCATAACGGTATGGAAAATCACATAATTAAATTCATCATAAATTATATCAGTTAACTATAGGAACAAACAACAATACAAAGCATTGACCTGGAACCGGCACCGTTGATCGAGAGCTGTTGGATCGTGAACCATTTGTAAGATTAGCGGCCGTCGAGTATCCATCTCTACTTCACGCACGTTGAAGCGAAACCCGAGGAGGGCTTCGAGGAGAGAGCTCTTTACGTCCGATTGTCGACGATTTCAGGGATTGGAAGCTTCTCTCCGAAGGCAACGGCGGCAGCCTGCAGGCAGTTGTATGCCTCGAACCGGGAAGAACGTGTGTCTGCGGAGGATTGGTGTTGGCGATTTGAATGTGATTTTCTGGTGGTGTCTTGGCGGGCGTGTTGAGAAAGGAGTTTGAAGTTGCCATTAAAGAGGAAGAGCTAGCTATAAACGGAGCAGTAGAGAGGAGAGTGCGAGACCGAACGAGGATATCTTCTAATTTGAATTTTTGATTGATTAAGCCGGGAAATTATGGGCCGGGCATTTTGGGTTGTAGAAAATATGAGCCTGGGTAACTGCGAACACTTGTTATTTATCGATGAGTGTTACTAATTTTCCTCGATCCTTGGAATGCTCGAAGATTCTGTGCGACTTCACGTATAAAGAACGCTCTATTTGTAGTTAGTATTCGTGTGTGTAGTTTAAGTCACGTATTAACAACAAAACTCGGTCTATTCATGTCCACGAAATCATATGCTCTAAATGACCCATATCTTCCCATTCTACAATTCTGCCAGTTAATGGTCGAACGAAATTTAGCATCAACAAACAGTAAGTAAAGTTATCAGAGATCAAATGTTACTATTTATATCACAGATGGATTTCAATTCTTGTCTTTATTTCTATGAACGGATTTGATTATATAACAAATGTAATTCCATTATTCCACCTGCATTACATGTCTGTTCTCAGTTACAATATTTAATTTTTTTTGATGATATGGTGGCATTGGCAATCGAAATCGAATAATTACTCCATTCAATACATTGTAAGTGAACGACGACGACGATGATGATTTGCCCATCCCATACATGTTCCTAATTCAAGAATAATAACCCATGTTATTACGGGAATGGGAATTTGGACAATTAGGGTTTCAAGTCACATGCAATTATGCACATTTACGTGCCTAATTTTGAACTAAAAAGTAGAAACCGTAAATGGATTGGATTGATGAGTTTCGATAGAGTCAGGGAGTTTAGGCATTTTACCAAACTATAAGTCCAAGTACGAACATGTTGCTTACTGTCAATTCAATATCATGCTAATAAGATTTATACATTGGACTTTACTAGAATAAAATAAATCCATATAACATTGAAAGTTCACATGAAAAATGATCTGTTGACACAATTCAAGAATCCGCAGTCCGCGCGCGTAATCTCGGTTGGAGTTGGAGATTGATGAATAAAAAAAAAAAATAGCTGTATGTGTTGCGTTGGCAAGATTAAATTGGTTTTCTGATAATATTAATATATATTCCTATTTCCTTAATCAATTCAAGTCAAACACGACGAGTTCAGCACGTCCTGCGGTGATGCAGTTATTACGTACTGCAAAAACTCATATCAGCCATAGAGATGGAGCCGCGTGTACAAAAATACAAACGACGGCCAGGATACAGTACAGAGGATATGTGTAAACCCGCATTTGTGCCGGAAAAGAAGATCCATGACCCCCGTACAACATAAATCTACTTCCGGGTTAAGCAATATAGGCCAGGCTTCGCATATGTCCTAGGCTCTCTTAGAAAAAATGAAAATATTTTATAATCCAATAGGATGGAATGGAATACAGTTTTTAGATTAAAAAAGAAAAAAAAAATTTATAGTAAGAATATATCTCAACTATTAATTTCTTGTGTTTTAGTGAATAATTCTACCAATTAAGAGTGTTAGTGTTTCTAATAAAATACATATATAGATTCCTCAAATATATATGTTGTTCACTAATTTTGAAGACATTCATTGGATAATTTTCCTCCAAAATGGATTTGTGGGAATGTCACTAGCTGGAAGTGCTTCTTGCAAAATCACTTCCAAATTGATCATCCATAGTCTATCATAACACGATTTGGTTCATTCAATAACTTGCATGAACACTTGGTCATTTGTTAGCATGAATTGTTATATGTATTTGCAGAGATTTTTGAATATAGAAGCCAGGAAAGAGTATTGATTAATCAATTGTTATTTATGACTGATCAAATCTAGTGCTTTTCAAATCTCAATAAAGAATATGTTATTCATAATACTATATCAATGAAGTAATTCAAAGGCCATACATCCGTGGTGTTTGTCAAAAGTATTAATTTAACGAGTAATCCGACAATCTAGACCATCAATTAATCTCGTTTTAATTTAACAATTACTTTGTGGCGACACCATTACTTCCCTTGTCCTTAGGACATGGAATAATTGGTCGAAAGTCGTAGTTTAAATTGGCCTTCATCCATGCCCAAGTTCATTCTCCCTTCGCTAACACTCTTGAGCCCAAACCAACTTTTCCTTGAGAGAATAATAATATGGTAACTTCTCTCAAACTCAAACCCATTCTTTCCTACAGAATTACTATAACTCTACTCTTCATTATTATACAGTGTCAAATTTCTTGCCCTTTTGATTTTGAAGATGTTGATCAAGAAGATGAAGTCTATATTCTTGACAACACACTTACTAATTTTACCTCAAGAAGCGGATTCTTGGCCAGCATTAAGATTATAAAGAAAGGTACACATTGCAGTCCTAGTAAAAGTGTATGCAATGGGGTATCAGCAAACAACGGTACAAGCATGCTATATTGCTGCAAAACGCATTGCCGAAACATTCGTGGTGACAGGAATAACTGCGGCAAATGCGGCAACAAGTGTAAGTTTGGAGAGCTTTGCTGCAATGGAAGTTGCACCTATGTGGGTGACAATAAAAATCACTGCGGCAAATGCAGTAAAGAATGCCCTTATGGGGTGAAATGCGAGGGAGGAATGTGTGGCTATGCTTGAAGAAAAAGGTTTTGTTTTTACTTTGAGATAGAAAGATTGATAAAATTGGAGAGTAAATGAGTTCTTATTTTTTTGTTTAGTTAATAATTGTTTGAGATGTGTAATGTTTTCGGAGGGAAAGGGAGAGTGAATATTTTGTATCTATCATTTTTATTATGCATTTTTTTACCGGTATAGATAACACGATTCCCTGAATCAATAAAATGGAAGGTGATTCATTATGTCGTTGATGGTTTTGTGATCTAATAGGAAGATCCAGGGGTGTGGTTAGATTTGATAACTGTTTTTTCTGTCAGAACCGAGTAGCAGTTTGTTAAGGAGTATTACGATGAATAATTAAACTGTTATTTTATATAAAAACTGGTGTAATCTATTACGATAAGTTAACTTTTTGTCATTTGACATTATGGTATGAACATGATACTTCAAATTCAATCACATAAAACGTATAGTAGGATAGATGAAAGAAACACCACAATATTTTGTAAATGTATATTGATTCTTAGATTCAAGTTTTGAAAATTTTGTTTTACCATCCATTCATCATGCAAGTATAAGCTCATGCCATTAATGAAAATTTAAATGGCATTCATGTAGTTGAAGTACGATGAGAAGTGCAACTATTATTGCTTAAAAGGCATGCCATGTGAAGACACCACATACCTCTCAACCACACAAATTTCATTTATCAGTTTACACCACTACCAAATAAAATTGTTGGCATTTTTTTGGGTTTGTGTGATTTACCAATCTCTAGCACATACAAGTTTAGCAAACTTGTCTCCAATATGCCTTCATTCAAAACTTTAGCTGTCGGATTTATGGGTGTGCAAGATTGTTTTCTATAATCAGAGAAGTATATTTTACGACTTCAATTCTTTATTATGCACAGCTAATACTCCTATACCCTGCATAGGATTATAATAGAAACACCAATGGCGGAAAAATATGTTCATCAAATGTTGAAGAGCAAAATTACTTGGGAGAGTTTAACATGAATAAGGTTAGTAATAATATTTATAACATCACAACCCATTCTTTTTCAAACTTTTATTTAGCTCTAGCGCATTTTCTCAAATTTCCCATATGGTATTAAAATTTATAAACAATTATCAAACTTTACTGTTGCTTTGGATTTGCCTAACAATAAGGGAAAAAAAAAAAGGGAGCATAGGAGACTCTTCATCTTGATGGAAATGGAACTGACTAGTTGTTCAATGATTTTAAAAGCTTCCTACAAGTATCGAATGAGCTCAATGGCAAACTTTCCCTTCTTTGTAGGGTTAATTTCTCCGATCTGAAACATAAAAAAAAAGTAACAGCATCTTCACTGCTCAACTATATGGATACTTAAAATATAATATTTTATTGAATGTGTGATTCACCTTGAGTCTTCCTTTCCCACTAACCGATACAACATCACCAGTCTTAAGAACAGTGCCATTTTTTGTAATAGTTGCCCAATTAACACGCACATCGCCGTTACTACCATGGACAAAGAATTTTAGCTCATGCCACAATTTCACCTCTTACAGTTTCATCTACTTCAATCACGTTAAATTCATATTGATATTAACATTGCAAATCTTATCCCAAATTTTCATTTCCAGATGTCATACATAACTAAACAACTGCATATTTAGAACAGATCTTTCAAATAAAGGATAATAATTCATTTTTGAAAGAGAGACGGGGTAATATGGAATGTTGTTCCATTATGCTCAATTGAAAATGATGTTAAAGAGATGCACATTTGACACTATGGTAAGAGAGTGCATAAGCTAAAGCCTCAGATTTTCACAGACGTCTTCAATGCCTAGTAAATTTGCCCTTAATGCCTAGCGGATTATCATTTGGAATTTTTTTACTTTTAGTCCCATTCTCAGTTTTTCCTGGAGTAATGAAGTATCAGGAATTACCTTTTCATTCCTTTGTCACAAATTTTTATTTAACCAGTGTATAAATGGAGCTCCTCTACACTATTATTAGGTATCATTTCCACACACAATGAGAAACAAAGTTAAAACTTAAAAATGACTTGTTGACTTCTGACATTAAATCCAACTAAGCTTATTAAAAATTAGTATTACAGAGAAGATGGACCAAATTGGACGTTAAAATGTCCAGCTAACTTGGATTGGTCATTTGGCAATGGCTAAAAGTGAAGGTCACCTTTTTGGTATTGTGAGTTACCCCAAAGAATTGACATTATATAGCCTTGATGACAGGGTAGGAATTTTAGGGATGGGGGAGTGCTATGTCCTGTTCTGTAGCAAACCAATGTACATGAAACAAAAAAGACCTACATCCACAAGAGCATGGAAAAGGCTTTGACAGATGAGCAAATGGTCCAGGAGACAGATAATAGATATGACATAGCTAAGATATGAGAGACTGGAAAACAAGATTCAAGTGGAACCTTGGGGTAATTTGATTAAGGCCATGCCAATAGCTATAGATCTTAGGTTGAAAGGCTCTGAGGAGGACCTAGTGGCAAATGATTTAGCAGAGGTTTGAACCAGTGAGGCTAGAGAAGAATGTCTAAAGTGAAGGTTAGTAGCCAGCCCCTACCATTAGCTTTCAAGAATTGAGTTGTTGACTTTTACATGCATATTTAGAGGGATACCTGGAGACTGCTTTAATGATAGATTGTCGTCTTCCTAAGCAGTAAAATGGAATGTACTATCATAAAATTAAATTTTATAAAAGAAGAGAAAGCTATACCCGATCAAATTGACTAATTTTGACCGTGATATCTTAAATCCTGCACTAGCTAAAGCATCAACCCTTAGAGATGCTTCTATGGTTTTGAATGACTTAGTCCTGCAAAAGTAAAAGGTATTCTACAGTCATTGACATAACAGATGAGAAGTAAAACAGAAATAATCACCAAAATCATGGCTCACAACCTTGGTGGTTCATATTCGAGGGCAAGCAATGGCGTCTTTGTACAAGAGACAGAAACATTACCAACCTGGGGAAAAAATGAGTCAAAGATAGTACAGCCAATACGGCAATAAAATACAGAAAAATATCATTTGTTTTTTGTCTTTTTGTGTGCATTTCTCTCTTTGCAGAAAATACAAGCTAATTGAGGGGCATAAGATGGATTGATCTCCCCTTTTTCTTCTTCTTCTTCTTCTTTTCACCGAGATGAAACTAGTGAAACCACATAAATGATTATTGCCGTATGGTTAATGCAGTGAAATGAAGCAGATTGAGGTAATTATGGTAGTGATGTCTGCTACAATTACGGTGGGAGCAAAAAAACTTTCTACATATATGTGTAATGAGAAAGATGTAGGTATTCACAGAAAAATAATATATCAGAAAGTAGCATACAACCTTTTCTAGTGATGATATGATATAGTCAGCGAGTTCTGGAACAACTAGGATTTGAGCTCCTTTTTCTCCCTGGACAGGAACCAAAATAGTAAAGAATATTACTGGAACCCAACAAAGTTCTATCCCACATTTTGGGCTTGCCAAAACGGAAAACAACACCTGAACCTCTCGTTTATGACAAAAGACCATCAATATTATGGATAATTTTATTTCGACTTTGAATTCAGCTAATGCACAACCAACTTAATTGCATCATGTAGAGAACTCCAATAAGTAAATAGTACAGCCCACCTGACAGCACAATGACTTATTAGCTACCAAACAATGAGGAAATCAAAGATTAAATTTCCTAGTGTTGGACACCAAAAAATCTCCCAGTTTAGACCCATGAACTATCAAACGAACAGTCCAACTCTGATGTCACGATAATAAGGATAGTTAGTGACAAGATCTGTGACACTCAATAAATAATAGTCAGTCTATGGATGCAGAACAGTATCAACTAGCTCAGAAATGCTGACAGCATAGGTTTTCGAAAAACAATCATGGACTTCCTAGGGAAAATAAGAACATTTAATATAAATTGTCACCATACTCTAACTATTGTTGACAACTAAATCATGGCTGCAAAATATTTACATTTCTATTTATGTCCAATTGAAAAGGAATCCATCTTCTACCTAGGATAACTCCAAAGTTGGGAGCATGATGGATTATAGAAGCATGTCAAACGCATATCTAACACTGCAACTGTGTTACAAGCATCCAAAACAGACAAAGTAAAATCACATGATACCTGTAAAATAATGTCTCCAATCTTTTCCCTAGTGATCCCAGTGCCAAGAATTGAACCTAGGAAATCAACATGAGAAGTTGGTTGAAACGCAAAGTTTCCTGTAATGCTGGACACAAAGAAGAAATTTATGACAATTTAATTAAATTTCAAATTATTGATCCCCTAAGTATAGTTTCAAAAAGTGAAGCAACAAATTGACATACCTCAATGCTGCAACTATATCTGGATAACTTGTTAATGCTTGTGGATGTCCAATAGAAAGCCGACATCGCTCAGCCTGGACAATCAAGAATGTATATCAATCCATTGTCTGAGATAACAAGATCATGCCTAGTGCATCCTGTCAGATAAACCATTCGTCAATTAATCCAACTAAAGTGCATTATATTCATTTAAAACTAGCCAAATACTCAAGTCATATGATCTTGTTTGGAGTTCAAAATTTAGCTTAACCTGCGGGTATCCTCCTTGAGCAACTGATTTGACATCAGCTAGTTTTTCCAATGCCATCACCGACTCCTTCAATACAAGTGGAGTAAGAAAATCAGTGTGTAGAACTTCTCTTCTTGATGATGCCCGTCTAGCCTTCAACATGCACAAAACACACAAACAGAACAATTTTCAGTAACTCACTCATGAATAGGCCTTATTTTCAGTTCCATGAGTCCATGGATCTAACAATTTTGCCCTTATCACTAGAAAAACATTGAAAGCGAAAGACAAGTTAAAAATGGACTTCACAGATAAAAAAAGCACATGCCGTCTATATATAGATAATAAACTACCATTTCAAGAATATGCTCGACTTCCCCAATAGCACTTTTGTCTCCCACGCCCTTAAGTAAATCATCAACATTCCCTTTTACAGCTTGTGCTAGGTGACATATCTCTGAAGCTTTATTGCCCAACAAATAAGCAAAGTAAATAGGCAGCCATCAAAAACGAAATCAAAATCCTTGCAATCTAACCAATGAAAATCTAAGAGAAACATATACATTTCTCAATATAATCCAAAAGTAACAAACTTGAAATCAAATTTCGACAAAGGATCCTTTTTTTACTCTTCTTCTTCTTCTTATGTTTATATTATTGGCACCGCGTTCCAATTCAAGTAGCATGCTAGATACCACTTGTTCTACAAATTAAGCTTAATGGGTATCTCTAATAACACCAAAACACGAGCAAACAAAAAAAAAAATAAGTAGCATACAAATTGAAGAGAACAAAAAATCATAGACAACCTCCAGAGTGTCCGAGTGAAGTGGTTAAAGAGAGAAAACGAGGAGTTCCATGAAACGAGGATTTGGGATTTACGTGAAGGAGAGGTTGAGAGAGTGAAAATGTTTGAAGTGCCCTTCTGAGAATCCATGGTGCCGCGAACCTGTTAGCAGCCATGGCTACTGTGCATACGATGCTCGTAGACATTTTGACAAGGCGCAGGCTCCCGAAGAAAAAATGGTTTCCTGGCTTCCTGGTAAAATGGGTTAAGCAAATATACCGTTGCCATTTTGTTATATTATTAAAAAATCAATTGACTTCCAAATTTTAACTAATTATTTAGAAATCAAGAGGACAAATTACTTATGAATGTTGATACTCCTTACATACTGTCCTAATTTCTTTTTATTTTGATGCTACGTTCTTCAATAAATGATAAACTTTTTATAATTTTTTTACATAAATTCAGTATATAATTTAATTTACTTGAGTTGCAAAATTTGAAATAGGTCACTATATTTCCGCCCTACTCATTAATGAAAATTAAATTAAATTTTTTTGGAAATATTAATAATTTAATAGGATCCCATGATAGTGTTCATTACCACAAATACGATTAGTAATTTAGTACAATAAATTTGCTTTCATTGTTGTCATATGAAGAACATACTGTCCTGCACATTCGAACACTTCAACCAAGTAAATTTGCCAAGCATATTGTACTACTTACAGCGTCGGCAACTTGCTACTAATCGTCCCAAACTACGTTTGATTGAAATTTGTATTGTCTATGTTTGGTCGAAATTTACAAAACAATGCAAAAACAAACTGGCAAGCTAGAATATTTATCGGACATGTAAGATAATATGGCCATTCCTCTCATTTTGGTTTAACCAAAAAGCAACAATTAATCATCCAACAATTCACAACGCAACTCTCCTTCTCAGTATATTTAATCGCATAAACAAAAGGGCAGCCAGAGTCAAGTTTAACAATTCATCAACAAATAATGTCTACAAATAGAAGTACTAATAGAAGGAAAAGAAAGAAAGAACTCAGCTGACTATAAACATCTTTTTTCTGTGATGCAATGCTACACGACATTCATGAATATACGGTTAAGAGTCAAAATTTGAAAAATATATAAAATTCCAAATGTATTATAAATTCACCATTTGGTGAATGTTGGAGCTACCAACAACGTTAGGAGTTTTTTTGAGTCCCATCCCGCTCAATGGGGGATGCAAAGAAACAAAATTTTCACAAGAAGCAAAATATTGCCAGCTGCTCTTCACAGAAGATAATAGTATGCAAGGACCAGGATCAACAGGACTCCCGCAGCGGCAGGTGCAACCCATACCCAGTAGTTGGTAGGCTTTTTCCGCTTCAGGATGGCCTTTGGAAGTGATTCAGCACCCCTTGAACGAGGCCTGTGCTTGAGAGTACTATCCTTTTTGACCTTGGGTTTTGCCGGTGTCGGAGCTTCAACTGGGTTTTCGGGGTTTACATCAGCCTTTTCTGGTTCCTCTGCCTCTATGACTGCTTCAGCTGATTCCTCGGGTGCATTGGCTGCAGCCTTCTTCTTCGCTTTCTTTTCACGCTCCTGAAATCAATCAAGAAACAATTGTATTAGTTTCAAACCAAACTGATATAACCAGTAAAACAAAGGATATAAGAACCATATAAATAATTTCCTTTTCTTTCTTTTCAGCTTCCTTTTGAGCTCTTATAGCTGCTTTGGCTGCAGCTTTCTCAGCCAATTTCTTCTTCCTTTCCATGGCTTGCTTAGCTTTTGCCATCTCCTCTTCTCTTTTCATCTCCTTCAACTTAGCTTCATCCACTTTCTTCACTGAAGCAGGCGTTTCAGGCGTTTCTACCACAGGGATCTCCTTATTTGTTATTTCATTATGCTCCGTGTTCTTTTTATTTGTCTCTTTGTTACTGGCTTCTTTCTGAACCGTCTGGATTGGCAGAGCATCTTTCTGTGTGGCAGACTTGGAATCTCCCTTTGGTTGTTTTACATTAGCTTTTGGCAAAATCTCAGGTTCAGCGGGTACAGAAGGTTCCACTACCAACAATGGCTTCTCGTCAGGGTTCCTAATCCGTCCATCCCTGCTCAACTGTCGACTGTCCAATGATGGTAAAAGTCTCTTTTCATAATCATCCCTAAAAGCCTTGTTCTTCTTCCAGAGGTTTATAAATTTCTCGACCTAATAAAAGAAGAAGAAAATAGAAGTAGAGGATGAGAAGAATAAAAAAATCTTTAAGTCAAGAAATACTTGAGATAAAATATGACTACTAGCTCAACAAACCTCTGCCTCTGAGAATTCCTCAAGCGCCTTCACATTTTTCTTGACAGCAAGATCCTTGGCTTTGTTCAAAACTTGGCGGTATTGAAAAAAGTGGGCATTCTGGAAAACAGGTTTAGATTCATTGAGACTAATAGTACAATGTAACACATAGAAGCATGGAAGATGATCAAGATGATATTGTTGTATAAACGAGTAGCAAATAATGATGTGCATTAGACCATCCCAGAGCAAGAAAAACATCATGTGGAAAACTACAATAAATTCAACAGGATTAGTTTCTTTTAAACATTGTTTCATAGGCCTCCTTTCATTCCACATCCTCTCTATTATCTTCACACAATATTTCCTACAGTAGTCTCATGCTATTATAGCAAATTAGGAACAAATGCTTGAAATTGAGATATCAGGCACACATATTTGTCCTGTCTAAAAAAGCACACATATGTAGGGCACCTGGGTGAGTGTGTTCACAGCACACGTCTGGTTTCTTTCCAAGTTACCTGAAGCAGGGCCTCAATTAAGTTGAAACTTATACCACAAGCCTCCCAAGCCTACTCGTGCATACACATATGACGTTTGCAACTAACTATCATGAAACCAAACCAAACCATAAACCACAAGCCTACCACAACCTGATTAAGATATATAGGTATTGGCCTTGGCTTCCAGATATTATGGAACTAATGCCACTGACACTAATATACTAAGTATTACATCAATTATAGAACCAAAAGAAAAGGTAATTCAGATATCAATCATTTAAAAAAGTTATTTTCAGCAGTATTCAAAAACATTTACTGGATGAAAGACTAGGGGTCGTATGATTTTATCCACCAGCTTAGAAATTTTGTTCACCGATATGTGAAATCCTTGACCACAAGAGCAGAATAAACAAGTTATACAAAAGGAAAGAAAGAACAAACAGAATTTAGTGGATTCTCCTGCACAATTCCTAATTCATGTTTACCAAAACAATTAGCTCCATAAAAGTTCAAGAAATGAAATGTCTTTAATTTCTTCTCGATTGAATGAGCTCTACAGTTGAATCTTAGAATTGGCAATGATCTAAATTAATCAAAAGTTATCACAATGCAACAAAAATACCAAGGATGAAGCCATACAACCACTGTATCTAAATTAAACTGGTATATAAGCAAGGAAAGCTCCCCGAGCAAATCAACATAAGATTATACTAAGCAACCTAGGAACTTAATTTCATCAAGCATCCAGAATGACATGAATAGATGCTCCAAATCCTTATTCCCAACACATATTTTGCCCAAGCACACATTCTTATCACAAATCTATACTGCCTAACATTAATTATAATGAAAACAGAAGGAAGAGAAACAATTAATAGTCTTGACAGCATAAGGATGTATTAAGAGACTTCCCAAAGGAGTATATTAAGGCATGTCAGTGCATGCCAGGCTACTATCCAAAAAACTTGGTGGATACATCAGACTACAGCATGAGACCTGTCTAGACAGATGTATAAAATCTTCTCCAAGAGTATAATAAAGCATTTCAATACATCAGAAAGCACAATCCGAAGCAATTAATAGCCTAGACAGTCTGAGAGACTGCATCAATAGATGCATAGATAGATAGAGATAGAGAGTGCAATATTCAAGCAATTAAGTGTAAATACGGAAGCAAAACAAATTTACCGCTTCATCACGTTGTTTCCTCAATTCCTGAATATTTGCAAAAGCTTTGTCTCGTTTCTCAGTCAGATCTTTCAATTCTTCCTGTAAAACTTTAATCTCTTCCTCTATCACCTTCATTTTTCCTTCGAGTTGAGAAATTTTGGCCCACACTGCCTGGTTCTCCTTCCTCACTCCATCCAAATCAACACCCATGAGCTACAGAGAGATAAGTTCCGTGAATATTACTGCCTATTTGAGGATAAAAAAAATTTGAATATATCAAGCATGAAGTTAGTGAAACAATAGGCCAAATGGTTGATAGCAAGATCTCAAATCAACTTCTTGGTGTTATGGTATATCTTAGTATAAAGAATAAGACCAACGATTTGTAATTGTTTACAAACTCTTCTGGTGGGGTAGGTACCCAGAATAGCGATTTATAATACTATGCAATTTATATGACCAGATGTACAAACAATGCATGGGATTGGTCCCTCAATGGGGAATTTTCTGCTGGCCGGGGCCAAAATTACCAAACATCTATCATTCCCTCATGCTTGCCACAAATGAGTGAATGAAAAAAGAAGACCATGCTTAATACGGCTGTGCTACCAAAGGCTCTGGGAAAGTCAGAATATTAAGTAATAATTAAATATGAAAATTGTTTCAAAATATTAGATCATGTATCGAAGTAGTACCAGATAAAAGGAGAGGGATTCTGAGTTTATCTTACCTATCGTAGGCCTAGTTCAGCATCACAAAGATTTTTTCACACCAGAAGGTTATTACAAATATTTATATCATGAAAATGCACGAAAATAAAAAATAAAAAAATAATAGAAGAAGATTCAAAAAATACAATTCAAACTAAAAGTATCTTACTTTGACCTGGTCTTGAATAACCTCTTTCTGACCCATTGACTCCTGGATCTTTGCTCTCATGGCAACATTAGCCATAACCTTTTCCCTTGTACCCTCAAGTTGTTTCATTTCCCTGAGGAGTTGCTTCTCCTCGGATAGGGGGATACTCTCATGCTGAATGCGGTACTGCAGACTATGGATCTGTTCAAGAGAAGGCAAGGAGTCACTACAACAGAAAATATATTTATGAGTTCAATATTAATAAAAAATTGTGGTTATACATACAAGATCATTGAGCTCTTCCTCGGATGAACATATACCACCAGAACGAATGTTGTTCGTGGTGCGCAGCTTGCCAAGAGCCTGCTGAAGGGGTTCCATTTCCCTTTTCTTTTCATCCATAATTGACTTATATTGTCTACCCTCACTTTTCAGATTTTTCAGCTGAGTAGCTAATTCTCCCCTATCTGCCTGCATGAGAGGAGAATAAAAAAACGGTATCACAAGCAATCTTGCACAGGTCAGCACCAAACCAAACATTCAGGTCAAAAAATATTCTGACGATTATAGAAAATATAGAAAACATTAAGCGATTATAATGAATCAATTTAATACCACCAGTCATTAAATGCTGACAATCACACACATTCATAACCCTAGTAGGGTATGTCAGAAAATTGACTACAAAGAACTATCGTCACAAGAATGCCAGAAATTCTACTTGTATATGCTAAGTTATATAGCACTTCGATTCATATATTTAATGACCTGTCTTCGGAAAATCTAAAATATCACTTTAATGTACCATGTAACTTAAAAGCTATTTAGTTTTCAGTGGCTACTCCGTGGTATGTGATTTTATATGCCTTTAATAAAGGTATGTGTCTAGTTTCATTCCCAGAGAAAAGAGTATCTGACTAATACACCAGCTTGATGATTAAGAGCTATTACATCCATTCAATGACATTTTAAGAAAGGAGTGGCACCATTGCGTCTCTGTGACTCAATTTTTGGTAACAATAACAACGATTAGTAGAATTTCACTCACCCTCTTTACTTTCAATTCTTCCAAAAGCTGAAACCGGGTCTGGTTCCTCCTCTGAATCTCTCTGTCAGCCAGATCAATTTTTGCTTTTATTTTTGGATCCTCATACGGCCGGAACCTGACAAAATAAAAGGAATGGATCTGTGCTGGCGCAGGCCACTCTTCTGCCACATTCTTTGGTAGGCTGGCATTGGATACATTGTTCTCTTCTCCTTCAACAGGCTCTCCTCCATGTGAACCAAATTTAATAGGTTCATTATTCCCAGGTCCCTGGTCCAGTTTCTCATTCTCTTCCTCGTGAGTAAAAGACTTGTGTACTTTAGTTGCACTCTCCACGGGTACTTGAGCCATTTCAGTAACCTCGACACCCATTATTTCCAACTAGGAACAGCCGCACAAAATCTACAAAAGCAAAATTAACAAATATTTTTTGTAAGATCATATTACCAAAGATACATATGAGAAACAAACAAACAAGCATCCCATTTCATAGAAGGATCAGACACCTATTCGTTCGGCAACTCTCCAAAGCAATTAGATCAAAAAGATCAATAAGCATTCAGTTAGTTTCAGAATATTAGACAGTCAGAAGAACATAAAAGGCGATGAAAGAAAAATATAAAAAGACTTTTACTTTTAACACGGATCGTCTGAAAAATCAGCTATGCATAAACAAACTAAAGTTCAACCGATAATCAAAATCCAAATAACGAATAAATATAAACCCAAATGAAGGAGAAATCATACACAAGATTTACCAAGATTAGATATGAGCATGCAATTGACACATGGAATTGATCAATTTGCACGCGATAATGCTAAAATACATACAAGTATCTCGAAAATTCTAGTTCTATAAAGTCATCATGCAAGATACCCTAAATCAAACCAAGCCATCAAATCACAAAACTAGTTCTTTTAGCTGAAAGACCAAGCAATCATACATCAAACAAACCAATCATGCAAACACAAATCCAATAAAAACAAGCCCCATCAAAAGAAATATCAACAAAAAAACATAGAGAAAATTAAGTCAACGTTTCCATGCGAAGCAATCACAAACTCATTTCCCCAGCATAAATAAACAAAAAATCAAAGACCAAAACAAATCAACCCAGAAAGATCCATCCATTACCACATGAAAGGACAATAAATGAAAGAGAGAGCGAAAGAAAGATTTTTACCAGGAGAAGCCAAAAAAGGAAGACCCTTTTGACAGGGCCCTCGGGTACAAATTTTGGCTAACAGAAAAATGAAATGACGAGGAAGATAAAAAGATAAAAAGGGGTTAGGTCAGATCAGATCTCTCGTTTTCTATTCCTTTCTTATTAGGCAGCAGACCAAACCCTCTTCAGAGAAAAGGAGAGATTTTGATTGAATGGAAGGAGATCAGAAGGGAGAAGATTCCGCTTTTTATATAATTTCTACAAGCAGTAAAAACCGCAGGGGTACCCTTTTTCCTGTCGCAGCCGCATTAATAAGTGGAAGCTTAGCAAGTTTATGGTTCCGCTTTTTCTGATGCTTCCAAGCATTCTTATTTTACCGACTGCCTGAATTTTTTTTTTTTTTTTAACTCAAAATTCAAATTATAAAAAAATAAATTAAAACATAACATACTCGAAAAATTTAAGATTTAACTGGTTTATCGTTGAATAAAAAGATTATTATAAAGATTGTAAAAATTGATCAAATGAATCTCATGTCACTTTGGTAAAAATAATTTAAGCATACTTTCAACATCATATCAATTATTTACGCATACTAAGGGCGTTTTATTGGATGAAACCAAATAATTATGATTAAGGAAATTGTCAAAATAATTAAAATAAAATAATTATCAATAAATATTTTAACGTCATTGAATATTTTTCAGGTAAATATAGTTACTGTTTTGTCCATTTCCTTGTCCTTATCGGACTTGTTTCTCAGCCCATTTTGGCGACCAGCACATGTCCTGTACGTGTCTTTAATTTCTTGACGCGTTTTGTTGATGATTACGAGGACACCGTCTGAGACACTTCCAATGAACAACTCTAATTACATAATTGCCCCTACTGAATTCCCCAAAACTATGGTTGCTCCGTCTCTCTGTCAATGTAAACTGCTTGGCTACGACATTTTTGGAAAGGAAAATCGACTGGATTTTCTCTTCTATCCAAACAAGGAATTGTCGTTAATTAGACCTTTGCACCATTTTGGTAATTGTACCGTCTCTCGATTGCGTCAACGGATGTTACTTGGTAATTGAAAATTATCATTCACCTAACAAAATTAAAGATAATTCCTCCCCTTCCTCCAAGAAAGTGAACCAAAATTAGAGATTTAAATTGAGATATAAATGCTTTATCTCAATTAATGTGATAAAAAAATGTTGAATATTATTCATATATACTATTTGAGTATATATTAATGATAAAATAATAAACCTTACTAGAAAAATTTATTTTACACATGACATTTCATATCTCAATTTGAGCCTTCTTTTTAAATGAAAATTGAGATATAAATAACAATAAAGTTAAATATATATAGTTTAACAAATTATTAAGTGGGACACGTTAATTTCTATTAAATATTTTTTTATTTAATAGCATTTCCATAAACCTTAATAAAAGGCACTGAAGATATAATAAAATACAGACTATGGCCGGTTGGGCCAAATGGGCAACTTTGTTTACCACGCGAGGGAAAATGTCTATGGGGTAATAGCTGCAAAAGAGTTGGAAGAAGAGACCGTCCCCACTTCTTTTCTTTTTTTTTCTTTTTTTTTTTTTTGACGTGGCTTGTTTTTATATGTTGTTAATTTGAATTAATTTCTATTTATATAATTATAATTTTATACTGTATTTAATTAATTTTTATTAAAAAATTAACTAATTTAGGTGATGTGTAAACTTATAAAATATTTATTAAAATTTTGATATTACTTAATAAATATGGAGGTAGAGACTAATTATCTTGGATTTTACAAATACACTCATTTAAGGGTATAATTGAGTATTTCTTATATCATAACATAAGAGTGTAGTTGTATATTATACCAAATTTGAAGGGTTTAAATGTCTTTTTCCTCTTTCAAAAACAGTAGTAGATAAATTTATTGCAAATAATAAAAGGAATCAAATTTGTTAAGTTTTTCAAAAGTAAAGTTAATAAATCTTTTTTAATGTAAATAATTTATAAATTAAATAAATTGACTATACCTCTTATTGAAAATATACAAAAAATAATCTAAATTTAATTTTATAAAAAAATTTAAAATATTGGTCTAAAGCCTAAAACTCCTGAAACTGCCTTTAAAATCTTACTAAATGTCTATCACAAGAACTCTTCATTATCTTTTAGGCGCATCATGTACTAAGAATAATGTGATAACTTCTTATGAATTTATGTAAGTATAGTGTTGATGTCCAAAATTTTCAAGAACGGAAGATTCAACATATCATACAGATTTATTGTTGCAATCGACGTAGAACCTCATCGGGGATTACTTGAAATTACAGAAAAATGAGATAGGAGTAAAGTCGAATTACCGACGAATAAACTCTGATGCTCAAATCAGTAAATGGTGCAGTACCAAATAAAAAGAGGAAAAATATGAGTGTTTGAGTATTTTTATAGACCCAGGAAGCTGGGCTCGAGAAATATTTATGCGTACATTATCTCTTTCTTAATCGCTCAAAAATAACCCTCTCTAGAAGTCCCCGCTCAAAAAAAAATCCTCTTTCGCCTGTACTCTTTATAGGGCCTCTGCACATGTAAGTATCGAAGAACGGATTAAAGAGAAATAGATATGGTGGTTGGGTCAATCTTTTCATCACTCTTTTACGTTAGGTCTGATATAATAATGAGTGCCTACAACTTACAAGACACAGCACAACCTAACGTGATGGGACGCTTGAATAGTTATTTGAATAGCGTATTTGTCGATCCCATTTATAACTTTCGTTTTTAAAAAAGACGTTGAATCGTCTCGATAATCAAAAAGCAATTGCCTTAATAATTGAGATGAGTGTCGAAATACTAAAACGATCAGGTTCGAGCCAGGCCTTCGACTTAATAAAATTTAAAGTCGAAAAACTCCTGTTAGAATAAGTCTCAGATAGTTAAATATTATCAACATACAGTCATGTAATTTATATTACTAAAAGCTTATTTACATAATTTATGGGGTATATCTATTGCAAATTCTTGTAAAATATGTCTACCAACTCTCTCTCCTCTCTCTCTCTCTCTCTCTACAGACCCACTTTTACACTTATAAGTAATGTCATTTCCCTCTCTCTATATATACACAGTCGAGCATTTAAATGCATAAATGAATTATTTGGAGTGTAATATAATTGTTTTTATTATAGATATATAAATATTATTCATTGCATTAAAATAAATAAATACTATTTTGCAGCTCTTTATTTAATAATATTTTCAATATACAATTTATATAAAAAACGTGTTTTCTAGAATATAATAATTCTCCATTAACCTTTTCCTCGTAGTTTTATTTTTGTTGCTATTTATGGATGAAAATATTAAATATTTTAAACTTCAAAGGTA
>JAWDEX010000008.1:2535814-2548626 GCA_035221805.1 Trichilia hirta | reverse complement strand
AGGTAGAGACTAATTATCTTGGATTTTACAAATACACTCATTTAAGGGTATAATTGAGTATTTCTTATATCATAACACAAGAGTGTAGTTGTATATTAGACCAAATTTGAAGGGTTTAAATGTCTTTTTCCTCTTTCAAAAACAGTAGTAGATAAATTTATTGCAAATAATAAAAAGAAGCAAATTTGTTAAGTTTTTCAAAAGTAAAGTTAATAGATCTTTTTTAATGTAAATAATTTATAAATTAAATAAATTGACTATACCTCTTATTAAAAATATACAAAAAATAATCTAAATTTAATTTTATAAAAAATTTTAAAATATTGGTCTAAAGCCTAAAATTCCTAAAACTGTCTTTAAAATATTACTAAATGTCCATCACAAGAATCTTTCATTATCTTTTAGGCTCATTATGTATTAAGAATAATGTGATAACTTCTCATGAATTTATGTAAATATAGTGTTAATGTCCAAAATTTTCAGAAACGGAAGATTCAACATATCACACAGATTTATTGTTGCAATCGACATAAAATCTCATCGGGGATTACTTGAAATCACAGAAAAATGAGATAGGAGTGAAGTCGAATTACCGACGAATAAACTCCGATGCTCAAATCGGTGAATGATGCAGGACCAAATAAAAAGAGAAAAAATATGAGTGTTTGAGTATTTTATCGACCCAGGAAGCCGGGCTCGAGAAATATTTGTGCGTACATTATCTCTTTCTTAATCGGTCAAAGATGACCCTCTCTAGAAGTCCCCACTCAAAAAAAAGTCCTCTTTTGCCTTCACTCTTTATAGGGCCTTTGTACATGTAAGCATCGGAGAACGGGAGTTTGATTAGAGAGGAGTAAATATAGTGGTTGGGTCAATATTTTCATCACTCCTTTACGTTAGGTCTGATGTAATAATGAGTGCTTACAACTTACAAGACACAGCACAACTTAACGTGATGGGATGCTTGAATAGCATATTTGTCGATCCTATCTACAATTTTCGTTTTTAAAAAAGGCGTTGGGTCGTCTTGATAATCAAAAAAGGATTGTCTTGATAATTGAGATGAGTGTCGAAATACCAAAATAACCAAGATCGAGCCAAGCCTTCGACTTAATAAAATTTAAAGTCGAAAAACTTCAGTTAGAATAAGTATCAGATAGGTAAATATTATCAACATTCAGTCATGTAATTTATATTACTAAAAGCTTATTTACATAATTTATGTGGTATATCTATTGCAAATTCTTGTAAAATATGTCTACCAACTCTCTCTCCTCTCTCTCTCTCTCTCTCTCCCTAGACCCACTTTTACATTTATAAGTAATGTCATTTCCCTATCTCTCTGTATACACACACGAGCGTTTAATTGCATAAATGAATTATTTGGAGTGTAATATAATTGTTTTTATTATAGATATATAAATATTATTCATTGCATTAAAACAAATAAATACTATTTTGCAGCTCTTTATTTAATAATATTTTTAATATACAATTTATATAAAAAAACGTGTTTTTCTAGAATATAATAATTCTCCATTATTAACCTTTTCCTCGTAGTTTTATTTTTGTTGCTATTTATGGATGAAAATATTAAATATTTTAAACTTCAAAGGTATGGCAAAATCACGTGCTCGAGGATTATGATCATGATCATGATCATGATCAAGATCAAGGTGCGAATCAAATGTGAAACCGTCTGCCTACAATAAAATCTTGGTCGGTAAGCAGTTCATCTCCAACGTGAGACCCATGAATATTTGTAGGGACCCATATTGGTGAATCCAATGTCGACACATCGTGTAACGTTTCCTTTTCTTTTTTAGAAATACCTTACGCGTCATGCTACAGTCCATTCACTGTAACATTATACGGTACAAGTAATGCACCATAGCCATACCGGTATATATACAACTTCATTCATACAAATACCTCAAATAATTGACAAATAATTAAAATATGTGATAATTTTTTTTCTATTATTATTTCAATTCTATCACATTACATTAATTTGAATATATAATAGCGTATTTTAATCTTTAATTTTTAATGGCGATTACACTAATAAAAATATTTTTTATTATCCTGGGGATTATGCTCGTAATTAATTATAATGATATCAAGTACGGTTTATTATTATCATGTTATATTATATATTAATTTATATTTTTAATAATTAATATTTAAAAAGAATTAAAATTAATAGTAGAGTAATGTATCAACATCACATTAACTTTCACCTTATTTAAAATATATTAATTTTTAAATTATTTAAAATATAAATATTAATAATAAATAAATAATAAAATTACATAACGAATAATAAATACCCAATAAACTGATTTCTTCAAGTTCGGGGGAATACTATAGTACTTCTTATGCAATAGCACACTACCTTACTCTCATAACTATTGTAAAGCGGATCGGACAGCTGACAATCTATCTGATTCTGGCGTAATGATTTGGTAATTCATGACTTCGGGCCCAACAAAATTGAAAGAATGTCCTGTCCCGTAGCTGTGTCGTTTGAGAAATACTAAATTATAATATGACCAAATTAATAATATGTATCTCCCTCGGATAAAAAGATATGTCTACATGAATTTAGAAAGCCCACGTGTCTTACATTGCAAAAACTCTTTAATTAAAAAATTGTTTTAATAAAAAAATATTCATATTTAAGAGACCTAGTAAATAATTTGGTACTCGTAAAACCATAATAATAATAATTTATTATATTAATTGAGTTTATATATGCATAGAAGTGTGTGTGTGTGCGCGCGCGCGCGCGCGTATTGTTATTTCAAATCAAACTGCAGTTTCTAATTCTTGTTCACGCAAATACTACCAAAAAAACACCCACCCCCTTCATAGTTTTTCCACGTCAAATCACAAAATAAATCAACTACCTACCATTTTTTTCTCACCCACTTAATAAACAATTTTTATAGAAAAAGTATCACTCGTAAAAATAAAAAAATAAAAAAAATAACGAAGAAAGATTTTTATCAACGATGCTAACATTTCAATTAATAATTATTTCGAAAGGTACAAAACGTATGAGATTCTGCAGACAAGTAAAAGCTACTATTGCAAGAGGAATGCGATTCAAGTCTTGTTCTTATAATTGAGGCTGAATTTAGTTTACATTTAATTAAAATTAAGAATATACGCTCTTATTTTATTTTATTTTTTATAGACAATAATATTATATTTTTAAGTTAATTTTTAATTTTTCTAATGGTGATATTATTGATGAATTTTTCTAACTCCACCTTCTCGGTTTGAAACATGAAAAGGCGAATATTTGCCGTGAACTGAACTTGGGTTATCCGAAATCATAAATTTATTTTTAAGCCCATTTGAATCCCAGAATCTCGAATCGATTCCAGCTCTTCGATATGAAAAATAAGGGAAATGATTAAATGAGTAATGATTACTTTTCAAAATCGACAAAAATATTTCATTATATTTAAAATTTAGTGTGCTACATCAGTTATACCATAAGTATATAATGTGCCACCTTATAAATCATAATTGTGAAATAATATGTTAGTTGTTAGAATATATTATTTATTATCAAATTAGACTCATATTCTTCAATAATCACATGTGTCAAAATCATTACAAATACGATATTCACAATGATAAAAAAGATTTTGAATCTTTAAATTTTTTGAAAAAATACTCTTCTCGACCCTTTGTGTCAGTATAAGAACACAAATATTCTTATCTCTTTTATTTTCACCTTATCATTTCTCTTTCTATTTTTTGATATTATATCTAACTTAAGTATCGGAGTTTATACTTTAAAAAATCGATTTTATTTCAAACATTTTTTTTTTATTTTCAGGTAACTATATCCATTTATAGTTTAATTTTCAACGCGAGGCAGACTCAATAACTTCAATAAATTATCGAGAAACGAAGTTTGCGTGGTATAATAAATTTTTTTCTGAAAAAATTTAGATATCAACAAATGCGATTTTTTATTATTTAAATAATAAAAAATAATTAATCATTTTAAAATTATAAATTTTATGATCTAAATGATAAAAATCGTATTATAGGCTACAATACAAAATGAATTAATTATTTAAATATTTAAAATTACTCTTTTTATAGGTGTTCCACTAAAAATAACTTTCTTTCAATAATAAAAATTAATCTAATTTGGAACATATTAATACCTTAAAGATAAAGATCCTCCTATTAAATCTATTGTTATAATTATCATTATTATTATTTACTTTTTTAATTATTACCTTAATTGAACTAGAAGCTAACTTACCAATATTTAAACCGGACGTTGCATATTCTATTAATGCTAATTTATTTTACTTTCAAATTTGTTCTGCGTTACAATATTCTTATTAATTATAATATGAGTTTATATTTATTTATTTATTTAAATATAATAGAAAGTAATAGGTCAAGGTTTAGTAGAGTTGGGGTCGTAGGATGTTCCTTCAACCACACAAACACTTACACTAATTCAATCACAACCGTTTGATCATATTATCCAATTGTCAACACCCTCAGCAATAAACGTACATAAAGCCACATCAATATATATGACTTCCCCCTACACTATAAACCCAACAAGGCCCAGAAAATACAAACCAGGAATTACAAATTTAGATTTAGATTCCCGTGTGGGGATGAATCCTTCTGTTAAGAAAGAAAAAACAGTTGGATGATCTTATGTTGTTGCCGTCCTCGATCAATCCTAAACTTCAAGCTCTCAACGAGAAACCATTACAGAACAGAAAACCTGTCCCAGTTTTTCTTTTGTCTTCTTTTTTCCCGTTCATTTAGGACTTGAGGTTTCTTTAGTTTATGCAAACTAAAAGAACCTTCAGTTGAATATAATTTTTCTTTGTCGTTCTGTTCGGTATTAATGATATTTCTCACGAATCTTGTTTCTTTGTACTGTTAATTTATATGTATTCTCCGCTTGAACCTGTACAATCAGAGCTGTTTTTGCTTAGCATCAAGAAACAGGTTCGGTTATTCTTACAATTTTTTTCTTTTTGGTTGTTTTTATTTCAGAGATTATCAAATGGGGATTCTTTTATTGAGTTTTTTGATTTATGATCTGAGCTTGTATTCTGGGATCTCGGTTTTGTTTGTTGTTCCTTGTAACCAATGTTTTTGGTATGTTCAAGTTTTTGACGTGAATTTCTTTTACTTTGGATAAGGTTTAACTGTGAGATCAAGGGTTTGTGCTTAATCGTTAAGGTTGTTTAATCAGATTCATTCCGGGATTTGGCATCGCGAGGCCAGAAATTGCGTTGTTTTCAATGGAAATCTTAAAGTAAGACACTTGTAACCTGTTGGCTAAGTTGGTAATATAATAATAATTAAATATTTTTTTATTTTTGCTTGATCTCTCTGTTGATCCCTTGTCCATTTTTCTAATGCATCTTTTCTGTTTCTTCTGATGTGAAACAGCCTCTCTCTCCATATATGCCGACACATCTTTAAATATATTTAAAATGGAATACAATTTTGTACTTTAGCGGGTGTATTTAGTACTGTCGGTTTTCGATTCCGAGGCACATCTAGATGTTTTCGCAAGCTTCTTTTTCTTTGAATTCCGGTAGTTAATGTATGTGATTGGCTTTGGTTTTATATACTAATTATGTTGTCGAATGCTGATCTGACAGAGATGTTTGAAGTCTAAAATTTGGAATTTTGAAGAAGAAGGTTGTGATCTGAATACAAACAGTATTGCAGTTATTGTTTGTTATTCAGTCACTATATAAGGTTTTGCTGAGTTGGAGATTTGAGTAAAGTTGGGATATGGGTATCAGCAATATGAACTTCTGATTAAATTGTGTTAATGGGATCTTTGAACATGGAGAAGAGGTGGGTGTTTCCTCTAGTTATAAGCTCTCTAATGTGTGTATTCCTTCTTGCAACATCCTTCAACATGGGCCTTATCTCTTCATTACACACGATTAATGCAATCTTCTCGATTTTCCCACCTCACTTTTCATCAAACCATACAGCCCCAACCTATGCTGAAATGAAGGTCAAACAATCTTCACCCCCTCCTTCTGGTCCCAAAATTCCTCGATTTGCTTATTTGGTTTCTGGTTCAAAGGGTGATTTGGAGAAGCTTTGGAGAACTCTTAAGGCACTATATCATCCACGGAATCAATATGTTGTTCATCTGGACCTTGAAGCATCGACAGAGGAAAGATTGGAGCTTGCTTCTCGAGTGGAAAAGGATCCTATGTTCTCCAAGGCGGGGAATGTTTATATGAGCACGAAGGCTAATATGGTTACTTATAGGGGACCTACTATGGTTGCCAATACGCTTCATGCTTGTGCTATTCTTCTGAAGAAAAGCAAGGATTGGGATTGGTTTATCAATCTTAGTGCTTCTGATTATCCTTTAGTGACTCAAGATGGTAAGTATGGTCTGTTCAACCTGTATGTTGCTTTATCATTGTATTTTTTAAAAAATGAATATTTGGACTAATAGATTTTAGTTCTGTATTGAACAAACATTTAATCAATTATTCTTTTAATTTTGCAGATCTTCTGTACACATTTTCTGCTTTAAACCGTAAACTCAATTTCATTGAACACACAAGCCAGCTTGGTTGGAAGGAGTAAGTTATTTATGTTCTCTGACTATGACTTTTTCAGGACTTCTAGATTTCAAATGAAACTATAACTGATTATTTGTTCTTCAGGGACAAACGAGCAATGCCTTTGATGATTGACCCGGGACTCTACATGTCGACTAAGTCAGATATATTCTGGGTCACACCACGGAGAAGTTTGCCGACAGCATTTAAATTATTTACTGGTTAGTTATCTTCATTAACTTAATTCTTTTGTCATTCATACTGTTATGATGGTGTACTCATGTTCAAATTTTTTGCAAATAGAAATTATTTAATTGTGATGATAGAAACTGGCTGAACCAATGGGAATTTATATTCCTTTTATGGGGAAAAATGGAATGCAACCATTGTTCTTCATCTATCATGTATGTAAGAGTTGGACTAAGTTAGGCATTTTAAACAATTCAAATGGTCTTTCTGGAAGAATTACCAATTGGAAGGGTTTTAGTCTTGGCTTCTGGAATTTGCAAGTTCTTATTAAGAAATAAAAGTTTAGGTTGTTAATTGCTTTAGACAATTAGTGTAGATTTAGAATCATTGTTACTTTTTTCTATGTCCTTAAAATGCTGATACATGAAAATTAAGGAGTTATGTCTAGGGTGAAATTTTGTCAATTGTAGCTTGTTCTTCTCCCTAAAGCTAAAGTGTGATGATTTTGTTACAAACATTTGAACCCAATTAGCTTCATCTGATGGTTCTCTGTATTTCACTAACTTGTGTAGCAGTTCTTTAAGGGGGTGATAAACCCCTAAGTTTATTGTTTGCTTACTTTAGCTGTGCCGGAATTTATTTGAAGTAGGCATGTAGCAGTTGCAAGAAGGGTGTTCTGTTGCAGCTATTTTTCTGTTTTAAAAGATAGTCCGAATGTTTGGGTTTGGTTATAACTTTATCACGTTGAAAGTTGAATACTTTAGCCAAGATCCTGATGAGCTCAAAATGGCCATGTATCTCCATTTAATCTTCTGCCTTGCCAACGGTGGATTATTTGCTCACACTTTAATGCAATACTCAATACCTACAATTCTAACTTTGGTCTGTAATTATTCAAACATCAGTACAAAAAAAGAGGTCCTTCTGTGTGTTGTCAGAAAGGTGGTTTCTTTTTGCCATTCTTAATCTTTTTCATGAATTTCATTAAACAACATTCCGTTTGTTGCAGGCTCAGCATGGATGGTGCTCTCTCGTTCATTCATAGAGTACTGCATTTGGGGTTGGGATAATCTACCAAGAATGCTGCTTATGTACTATTCAAACTTTGTCTCCTCTCCTGAAGCCTACTTTCAGACTGTAATATGCAATGTGCCGGAGTTTGTTCCAACTGTTGTCAATCATGACTTGCACTACATATCTTGGGACAACCCTCCTGGACAGCATCCACACATCCTTTCACTTAATGACACTAGCAAGATGATAGCAAGTAATGCTGCTTTTGCTCGGAAATTCCGGCAAAATGCCCTTGTTTTGGACAAGATTGATAGGGAGTTACTTGGTCGGAAAAATGGGAGTGTTACCCCAGGTGCTTGGTGCTCCGGTGACCCTCATTGTTCCAAGGTTGGGGACCTGAACAAGGTCAAACCTGGTCCTGGAGCTGAAAGGCTCCGCCATTTAGTAGCTAGGCTAGTTATGGATGCTAACCATGGTCAGAACCAGTGTAAATAGTACTCATGGTAGTTTCTTGCTGGTGGAAAACAAATTCAAAAGACTGATGACTGAAAAAGAGAAAATAGAAAAGCACGTTCTATGTAGAAGTTGGACTATGTATTAGAAAATCGTGACAGAAATTTTTTATTATGGAGCTGCATTTATGCCTCATTTTTGTTAGAACTGAAGCATGTCCTATGTGGAAGTGTTGGCTGTATTGTTGTGAATGGGATAAAACAAGGTGCACGATCGTTTTTCTTCTGGTAGTGTTTAATTCGTAGACCTTCCCACTCACTTTTGCTCAGAATCTTGTTGCAGTTTTTTTTGCACTTCTTGTTCCTTAATATTCTTCTTTAAGCTTTATTATGAGTCATCAAACGGGAGAATTTCTGTATTTGTGGTAAATAGGTGGAGTAAAAGCCTGGAAAATTAACACCTAAAGGAACCTATTCTGTTTTGTGTGTCGTATCAGTCATGCTACAGCAATTAAAGGGACATTGTAGGAGTTACAGCATATGGAATAGTAACAAAGTGCAAAAATGTGATATTATGATAATGAAATGCTTCTATTAGTAAGGAGACGAGTAAAATTGATACTTGGATACCATTTCTCTGTTTTATAAAAAGAGCGTATTTTTACTTGCATTAGTGATGGTTAGAGAATGAATATTCAAGACTTGGAATTTGTGTTTTGAAATTGATTGCTCACCTATGCTTTTTGAAGACACTGAACATTTGTTTTCTTAGTTCTTCACCTTAACATAAGAGTCCATTGAAAGTGTCAAACATGAAAACCAAACAAGATGTGATTACCCATGATATTTAGACTTAATCGTCGCTGAAATCACCCGTCAGTGGAGCAGAATTTCTTTTTCCACTTTTAAGAAACAACATAGGCTTTCTATCGGCTCATTAGGCTACAATAGTCTGATTTTCTAAGTCTTTCCCTCAATTCTTAATTCATCCCATTTTGAGTTATATCGTGACAAGCAGTCAAAGAATTCAAATGAATTGGAAATGGTCATGAGCATGACTTGAAAATTGAGGTTGGAAATTGCGATTTTTTATTAAATTAGTTTTGATATAATATTAAATTATTATTTAATTTGATAAATAAAAATGTCTAAACAATAATTTAAGTTTTAATAGTCAATGTCAAGTCTAAAGTGGCCGGGTTCTCTTTTCTTGACCATGGTTATGTATAATGGCAATCACTATCAATTTGAAAGTCTGCTACAACACGACTGTTAATCTGGCCATCTTTGCAGGAGACCCATAAGTCCCATACTTATATCCTTTCATAATGTAATAATACTAATACTTTGACGCTCATCATCCATTCATCATGCCACTAAGACCCCGGGAGGGGGGGGTGTTGTTGGTTGGTTGGAGAGAGAAGGGGAGGGTGGAATAGCAGTGTTTTACTGCGTGGTAAAAAAGATTTTACCTATAATTTTCAACCGACGTAATTTCATCAATTAAAATTATCACTAAAGAGTTGAATAATACGTCCTTTAACGTTAGCATAAGTAACTCTCAACGTTGCCAGTTCTGCTAACTAATCAATGGAATATGTTGGAAGGGATTATACATTTGAAGATTAATTTTAATTATATAGAAAAAATAGTTGTGATTCTTAAATATACAACATAAATGATTCCCCTTTCTTTTCCGTTTCTCTCTCTCTTATACTATTATCTATACATACATCTGATCAAGTTCACTCTCACTCTTCTCAATATCTGGGTCCACTATTATCTAAAGCCAAAAATTGTTTTTGAGTTCCAATACCCTTCTTAAACTTTGCACGAGCTACACAATCTCCTCCAGTTTATCATTCTTTGTCCTTGTTTCATTTCCTGACCCAACACATTTGCTATTGGTTTAGCTAAAATCAAGAATAGTTTAGAAAACACGGGCCAAATCAAACCATCTCCAAAATTTTTATATTCCCAGTGGAATTTGCAGCTACTAAGATGGTGGATGACTGCCCACGCCAACAGACAGTTGAGATGAACTGTGTAGCATCACCCATTTCGTGACCAGACAAAGGGTCCGTGTTGCTAAAGTTGAATGACAAAGCTGGCATGGGGAAAGCTTTGTGGTACACAAAAACCTGTTCCCAGGAGTTTTTCAAACATTATTATTTGAATGAAATAAGAAAATGCAAAAGTGAATGTATTTGTATGGAGTGGATGCTTTGATGAATGCAGTTCCATAACAATTTGCAACTTTTACGGCATGTATGGACTACCACCATAAAATCACAGATACAATCCTCGCAGAATATGTCATCGAGACTCGTTAAGAGAGACATACATATCCGACAGATTTTGTGAAGCTAATTTCTAAAACATTGTTTCAAAGTAACATTAGCATTCTATGAATGATTCCTTGCTTTTATTTTTACCAAAATGCAGATGATCCCAACACAGATCGCAATTGAGTTAAAATGATAATTATGACTAGTAAAGCAATCAAAAAGGTACTACCGAACATTGTAATAATATTTTTATATGGTGATCAGCCGTTCATATTTTTGGGAAGCTGTAAAAACTTCTGACATTTAAACATGCATATGTTATTTCATTCACTTGGTTTTCTTAGAGTCACTCGTGACAGTGGGTGCCTGGTGCTCCATGCAAATTAAAAGCAAACTGATCTTTTGTCTCCAACAAAACTGTATACTGTTGTCTAGATTCCATAAAAGTCACTCTTCCCAGAAATTTCTTAAAAGCCAGCTAGATGGTGCTTTAAATAATAAAAAACTGAATACTGATAAGGCTTTGAAATTGTAATCTCACAAAGCAATTGGAAAAGTAGGTGCAACTTTTGTCCCAGATTATATATGTATAATCAGCGACCAAGGGGAAACAGAAGTACCTCATTAGTTTCCGACCCTGTAGCAATGTAACCATGAGATACTGACAAACCCACAAAGTTCTGCAACAGGAAGAGCATGCATTGCAACCAAAAATATGTCATAACAGCTTTCCTTCTCAACAAGCTACTAATGTATGAAGATCATATTCATGTCACAAGGATTAATAACAAAGTCTGAAAAATGGCACAAAGTTAGCATAAGGTGAACAAGTTCATAATGTAATAATGAAGGCAAACACACGTCATTCCAACCACACATATTTTTAACATCACCGTGAAGTTTGAGTGGCTTCTAATCCTTTACCAAATTCTTATTTGGCCGACCCAACCCATACAATGCAAAGGAAAATAAATACAGCCATTGATCAATCCATTCCTAGTGTAGTGACACTAGAAGTTTAGATAAAGAAAAGAGTTGAAATCCTTTCTCTAATTATACTTCAATTCACAATACGTTCACATTTGCCGTAAGAGTGATACATTTATGTGACAGTCCATTTAGTAACCAAGATATATGTACTTCACTTAATAATCATAACAAGAAAGACTATCGGACCTACAATGATATAACTCAATTTATGTGGATCTAGCCCTACAAATTATGATTAAAAGAATAAGAAATGCAAACTTTAGTGATTTAGAGAGAATAATCACGTACTGTTTCACATCTGAAACTGAGAATGCATGAATCTATTTATAGACTAGATACAAGAACTGAACCTAAGCCAATTCTCAATTCAAAAACTACAGTAAAAAATTATGTAAATCTCTACAACTAAACTGCATAGAGCCAATGATTTAACAATAGGAAATTAAGACCAACAACCAAGAGTAAATCTATAATATCCTCAACCATAAACTTCATAACATAAGCATAATATAAATCAGTACAATCTTAGTAAACGTACCTTCACATTCATGTGACCAGTGAATGACTGAAGGGGAGTATCAATAACCCGGGATGTGTACATTGACAAATCCCAAAGCTTCAGAGTGTTATCTGTGGATGCAGAAACTAGAGTTGTTGCATCTGCAAACTTGACATAACTCACGGTTTTGTTGTGTCCTATTAATGTGCACAGAGGAGTTCTTGAATTACGGATATCATAGTAATAAATTCTATGATCAGCTGAACCAAATGCAAGTGACCGACCAGAATCCAAGGGAAACTGGACACAGCATACGTTAGCCTTTGTTTTGATGGTACCAATACTTACTCCCTGCAGTAGCAACCCATGTAAGGAGAACAACTTATTACACATCCAGAATTAAGTATACACACTAAGAAATTAGATTACTGCAGTACGTTTAGTTTCAAAGCTGACATCCACCAAGTGCAAAAATAAAATTGCCTGATTGATACTCCATAGTTTAACAGAACTGTCATCACTCCCGCTAGCCAATAGTGTTGGATCTGCTGACGAAAAATCGATGGACCATACGCGCCGCTCATGCTCTCTCATTTCTGTAAGTACTTGACTTCTTGAAACATCCCATACCTGAAAATATTGAGCAACTTATTTAAAATACAGAGCTAAACACTTGAAAGGTGAATGGGATGAAAGACACAACCTACCTGCACCACACCTTCAAAGTTACTTGAAGCAATCTGGCTTTTGATATAAGTATTCCAACAAATACTGCTTA
>JAWDEX010000008.1:2514543-2535714 GCA_035221805.1 Trichilia hirta | reverse complement strand
ATTTAGTACTTTTGTGGAATATTTATGTCCCTCTACTTATTTTTTTCTTTTCTTTAATTCATATGAAGAAATTATTTTCCATAAGTCATTTATTTTATATCATTTAAATTCAGTGTTTTTGTGGAATGTTTATATTTCTATGCTTTTTTTTTTCTTTCTTTTAATTTATATGGAGAAATTTATCTCTATAAGTTATTTATTTTATGTTATTTAAATTCAGTACTTTTGTGAGATATTTATGTCCTTATTTTTATTTTCTATTCTTTATTTTACATGAGAAATTTCATCCTTATAAGTTATTTACTTTTATATCATTTAAATTCAGCATTTTATGAGATATTCATATCCCTCTTTTTATTTTCTATTCTTTACTTTACATAAGAAATTTCATCTGCATGAGTTATTTATTTTTTATGCCATTTAAATTCTATACTTCGTAGGATGTTCATATCCCTATATTTATTTTCTATTCTTTACTTTATATGAGAAAGTTCATTTTCATAAGTTATTTATTTTTATGCAATTTAAATTTAGCATTATAGTGGAGTATTCATCCCTATATGGTCTTTATATTATTATATTTTTATTTAAAATATTTAAATTTAAATTTTATAAATATTTAGGATTTATGTTAATTATATATATGCTATTTAATTTATGTAAAATTCATTATCGTATAAAATTCATGACATTTTATTATTAATAAAGACTAAAATAATTAATTAAGATGATGAAATATTTTTGATATTGTCCTTTTTCTTAGTTAAAAAAAAATTTAATTAATAAAAAGGTTAACACAGCAGAATATTTTTAACATTCTCTTTTGTCTTAGTTCAATATTTTTTAAAAACTCAGATGATGAAATATTTTTAATATTCTCTCTTCTCTTAGTAAAAATGATAAAGAGAATAAGAATAAAGTAAAATTAAAAAAAAAAAAGAAAAAAAGAAGAAAAATTAACTAAGACGGCAGAATACTTTTAATATTCTCCTTTCTCTTTGTTAAATATTTTTAACTAATAAAAAAAGATAAGACGACAGAATATTTTTAATATTCTCCTTTCTCTTAATTCAATAGTTTTTCAAATAAAACTAAGACAGTAGAATATTTCTAATATTCTTCTTTCTCTTAGTAAAAATTGTAAATAAGGTAAAATTAAAAAAATAAAATTCAAGATCATTATATTTTGGTAATTATTTTTTACGAAAATTGAAGGGTGCCTAATACCTTTTTTACACTTCATCAACCCCCCAAACTTGAAATTTAAGCTTTTTAAGTGATCTGACCCATCTTATTTAGATAGATGGCGACTTTATTTTTACGTTTAAATTTTAAACAACGTCAAAAATAATAAGTTACACTTTTAGATTGAATAAGATCTGAGTTTTATTTGTCTTCTTTATCCTTTCATTTTGTCTTGAATGCTTTTAATTTAATGTGCTATCAGAGTATTGCATATTCTTCTTGTATTACTTATTCTTTTATAATTAATGAATGAACTCATTGATCGTTAACCATGGCAATGCAAAGGTGAAATAAGTCCATCTCTACTATTATTTGATCAATTGATGATCCTCTTAGTCTTTACTTTCTTCATCATTCGGAAAATCTTGCTGTTGCTTTAGTTTTACAACCATTGATAGAAGACAACTATGCATCATAGAGCAAAGCAATGGTAATTGCAATTTCTGTCAAAAATAAATTAGGTTTTATCGATAGCTCTATTCTCAAACCTAATAATACTGATCTAACTCTTGAAAACTCATAGATAAGAAGTGATAATGTTATAATTTCATGGATCTTGAATTTGGTCTCTAAAGAAATATCTGCTAGTATTATGTTTTCTAACTCAGCAAATAAGATATAGCTTGATCTTAAAGACAGATTCCAACAAAAAAAGGCCCTAGGATTTTCTAATTAAAATAAAAACTAATGAATCATCACTAGACAATAATTCTATAAGTGTGCATTTCACTAAACAGAAGGCCTTATAGGAAGAATTAAGTAATTTCATACCTTCTTGTAATTGCGATAAATGTACATGTAATAGGGTTTAAAAACTTAATCTCATTACTAAATGAAATATATCACGCCTTTTTTGGTAGGGCTAAATAATTCATTTGCTTAAGTAAGAGGTTAGATTTTATTAATAGCTCCTATTTTTACCATAAACAAAGTGTTTTCATTGGTACTACAAGAAGAAAGACAAAAGAGAATAAATTTAAAAGTTGCTTCAAGCAAGGATCCTTCGAATGCAGTGGCATTTTGCAGCTAAGGCTAATAAATCTCAAGTAAGAAATTAAAAAGTACAAAAGAAAGAGAGGCCCTTTTGTAGTCATTGTAACTTTAATGGCCATACTATTAAGAAGTGTTATAAGATTTATAGATATCCACCTGATTTTCTGCTGGGACCAAAGTCACAAAAGCCTCAAAAGGATGTTGCTATTAATCAAGTTTTTGATTAGCCATAATTGGTGTCCATAAGCAATAAAGAAAATGGAAATGCACGGATTAAAAATGTCTTTAAGAATTTAAGCAGAGATCAACATCAATAACTGATGATAATACTCTCTAATCACTTAGCATCTTTTGCCAGTATTAATGATCAATAAAATGTAGCTGCCACAACCTACATTTTAGGTATATATTTTTTTAAAACCATAGATTTTCCATTTACTTCTTTGAGGTATTGGATAATAGATTCAAAAGCATCTAGACATATATGCTCGAATATAAAAGACTTTGTTTACTTCAAGCCATTGCAAAATTCTAAAGTTATTTTGCTAACATTATAATTAAATACTAGATGATATTAAGATTAATTTTGAGTTAATCTTAAAGGATGTCTTGTTTTTACCTAAGTTCAAGGTCAATGTGCTATCTGTAAGTGCTCTTGCAATTGATTCTCAATTGATTATCACATTTTTTGTGATTATTTCAATATTCAGGAAGTGAATATTTAGAGGATGATTAGCGAGGGTAGCAAACTGTATGATTTGTATGTATTAGATTTAAATCAAGTATTATCTAATAGAATTAATCTTGTCACACAAGTCAACAATGTCTCAGCTTAAATATGGCACAATAGATTTAGTCACTTGTCTTTTAAAGTGTTAAATACTTTACAAAATAAATTGCATTATAAAGATGTCATGTAGAGCATTAAAAATCCATGTTACATTTGTCCTTTGGCTAAACAGAAAAGATTATTTTTTGTTTCACATAATTGTATAGTAGAACTACTATTTTATTTAATACATTGTGATATATCGGGGCCACATCATGTACAATCACTTCTAGTTATAGATATTTTCTAACTTTAGTTGATGATGACACCAAATATACTTCGGTGTATTTACTTCAACAAAAGTCTGATGTTTCAACCATCACCCCCAGATTTTTCCATATGATGGCTACTCAATTCAATAGCAAGATTAAGATGTTTAGATCTAGTAATGTAAAAGAATTGATTTTGATTGAATTTTCTGAACAACAAGGTGTCTTGCATCAATACTCATGTGTAGAGAGGCCATAATAAAACTCTTTAGGGGAAAGAAAACATCAATATTTGTTAAATGTTGCTCGGACATTATATTTTCAATCTCATGTTCCTATTTAGTTTTGGAGTAAGTGTATCCTAACTACCACTTTTTTTATCAACAGAATACATTTTTTGTTGCTAAGAAATAGATCTCTCTATAAGTTAAAAAACTATTGACTATAATTTCTTTAGAGTCTTTGGTTGTCTGGCATTTGCCTCTACTCTTCAAAGCCATAAGTCTGAATTTTGTCCTAGAGCAATCACATGTGTTTCTCTTGGTTATCCTCCTAATATCAAAGGTTACAAACTTTATAATATCCATAACAAGAAAATTTTCATTTCTAGGGATGGGGTTTTCCATAAAACCACATTTTTATTTCATCATGACATTCCTACAAACATATTAATAGATCCATTCTTAGATTTAGTATCGCCCAATCTTTTGTGTGAAGAAATAATTCATTCTATTCCTATATCTGTTACCTCTACACCAATGGTAGATATTCATCATTCTTCTTCACCTGAAAAATACTTCATCCAAGTCTATGACTTCTTGTTCTATTTCACCACCAATATATCATGTTCTTCCATCCAAAAAATCACAAAGAACCATCAAACCTCCTTCTTAGCTAAGAGATTATCATTGTAACTTATTATCCTTTCCAAATCATATTTATTGTTCCTCCAAGAACATATTCTTCCTTTGTACACAATCTTGTCCTATGATTCTTTGTCCCGTTCTCATAAATATTTTGCTTTGTCTTTGTCTTTTAATTTTGAACATCAATTTTATCATCAAGCTATTAAGCTTCTACAATAGAAGGAAGCCATGACTAAAGAGTTGAATGCTCTTAAAGAAAACAATACTTAGTCCAATATCCCTTTACTATCAAGGAAATGTTTTATTGGATGCAAATTGGTGTATAAGAATACTAGATTTAGTATATTTTATAATATATTTCAAGGAAAAATATATAATATTATTAGATTTAGTATTCTTCTCCTGCACTTTTTTTTTTTTTTTTTTTGTGACAACTAGGCAACTAGGCATCTAGCATCTAATCCCATATATCATTAGCGCACCAAACATATCAAAATAAATTGTCGTTTTATGCATGAGAAGATTGTTGCTAGATTAATCAAGTTGATGCCAATTTCCTCTTAACATCAATTAGCTGATTTGTCTACAAACCTTTGCCCTATGCTCAGATGTTATTTCTTCTTTCCAAGATGGCTGTCTCTGACATCTATAAGCCATCTTTAGGGAGAGTTTTAGGATCTGATATGCAGATGAAGCCGATGAGCTGATGTGTAATGAGAAGACGTTTAGCTGATGTGTATAGTTTGTTAAAGAAGGTTGTTATAGTTAGTTACGTTGCTGCTTTCTTATTTTCCAAATATATATATTGTACAATATGTAATTATGAATTGAATTTTTAGATTGAATAACATTTGAGTTTTATTCATCTTCTTCGTCCTTTCATTTTCTGTCGAAATCAATAGGGGCAACGCTGTTTTGATCTCCTCAGCAAGGTTTATGCAAATTAGCATTTACCTACTCCAATATTCTAGATTGGATATTTCTGAGGGCTTTTTCAATTTTTTGGTGGTTTAGAAGTAATGATGAAAATATGTTCAAGAAATACCAACACATCTTATCTGACACCACTTTCCGATCATCTTGCCATTCTCCATTCTCGACTTTGTTTAGTTCTTACTCAAATGGTGATCAGTGGAGAAATGAGTAGTAAGAACTGTATAGAATATTTCAAGAGAAATTAGGTATAAACATAATAGGCTATAACAAGTCATGAAAATTTGAAGTGAGCCGTACCAGATTCATAGTATTAACACAAAGCTCTAAGTGACCTTATACGCAGGACGATACAAAAGTATAACAATTTAGGCAGGTCATTATGGCAACTGTAATGTTACAATACAAAGAATCTTTGAATTACAATTCTGTTTTGATTTGTTTTTGAAATAATGCATATTTTATGTTAAATGTTGTATTTTAAGTTTCTCAACAATTTAAATCACATTAGAGATGAAAGTGAAAGAAATTTAGAAAATTTTTGGGATATAAACTTTGATGGGCTTTGAGATTACAATAAAAGGATGTTTCAAAATTATTAATTTTTTTAAAAAAAATATTAAAAATATAAACCCTATAAATAAATTAATATAACATAATAATATTAGTGGAATAAAAATATGAAATTAATATAAAAAATTAAAATTAATAATAAAAAATATATAACAATTATATTATAGTATTATATCATTTACTTATAGGTCGCGTAAGCTAGTGGTTTAACATCTTTCTCTCTTAGAATGGCAGCTCAGATTTGATAAAAAAAAAAATAATGTAATAAATCGTTTGTATTTTATTGCTTTTAAAGAGTTTGCATTAACAGCATAATATTGTCTTTAAAATTAAATATGTTATAATTCTATTATTAACAAGGAACAATGGGTGTGATATTTGTAAAATTAGGACATCGAACGATTACATTTATATATATGACAAAAAATTATTATTGAGGGTGAAACTTTTTTTTAATTAAATTTTTAAATTTAAACATAAACACAAATTTTTAACTATTAATTTACTTGATCTAATAGTAGATCAGTTATAATTACTGACTTATTAATATTAAATATAATTTTTTAATTTTATATTACAATCATATCTCAATTATTAGATTATATGAATATAATTAAAATTTTATATTTAAATTTAAGTTAAATAGAGCCAAATTAAAACTTAAATATATTTTTTAATCATTGACTTACTTGAATTCACTCTCAATCAGCAACATATCATGCCGAAAATGTCGGAATTTCATCACTGTATTACATGAAAGTCTTTTACTCAAATTATACTCCGTTGTTAGAAGGGTCCCAAATTGTAGAGGAAAAACTACATATGCTGACTTAAAAAAATTAATTGATAACTTTATGAACGCGTTTACTCATCAACTATAAAATATTTCTCTAGCTTTCTCGTTACATTTCACACCCAAACCATATCAATAACCAAAATCCAAACAACAACGCAGAAAGTTCTCAACTATTGAATTTCATTTTGTAGAGAAAATATCAAATCTCAATTCCCATAGAAAATTCAAAATAAATAAACCCAACAGGAAAAAAAAAAAAAAAAAATTCAACTTCCAATCTCAAATTACAAAAAATTTATATTATAAAATAAAAATAAATTTAAAATTATAAATTATCAATTAATTTTTTATTTTATAATATATTATACTAAAATAATTTAATATTTAATATTTAAAAATTAAATTTAAGATACTTTTATTTTAGATTCATAAAAATTTATAAATTTATTTTATGTTATAATTTTAATTTATATAATTTTATTTTTAAAAAGTAAATAAAAATATTTTAAAATTTTTTATTTAAATTATTAAACGATTAGAATACATTATACATTAAAAAAATTAATTCATAATTTTCTATTTATAAATATTTTTAATTTTTTTAAATATAAATATAAAATTATAAATTTTATAAATTTTAATTGTAAATAAAAATAAATTTATAAATTTTTATGTATATAAAATAAAATTATTTTAAATTTAACTTTTAGAAATTAAATTATGAATTTTTTAGTGTAAAGTATTATAAATAAAACATTAATTTATAATTTTTTATTTATATTTAACAAATTTTTTATTTGTATTGATAAATATAAAATTATAAATTAAATTTCTTATAGTATAAATTATTACAGTCTCTCGATAATTTAAATAAAATAATTAAATTATTTTTATTTAATTTTTATAATTTTAAATTATAATAAGAAAGTTAATTTTTATTTGTTTATATATATTAAATAAAAGTATTTTAAATTTTACTTTTAAAAATTAATTTATATATTTTTAATCTAAAAATATTATAAATTAGAGTATTAAAATTTTAAATTAAATTTTAAATATTTTTTAATAAGGAAATTAATTATTTTTGTAAGAATTTATAGGATAAAAATTTGAGATTTATACTATAAAAGTTAAAGATTTTTATAATAAAAATATATATTTTTATTTTAAATGAAGAAAATATTTATTATTTTTTGAAATAATAAAAAAATATTTGTTACGAGTCATGCCATAATCAATTAACCATAACGTTTATATAATGCATCGTAGCCCTACCCATATATTACTTTTTCTTGTTTGTATATTTTACCTATTAAGTACGAACATCCCTAATATTTCTAAAAGTCATCACTTAGATCCAAATAATTTCAATCAATCTTACTTTTATCCCTTGTCAAAACTTGGATTAAACTTTTGCTATTAATTTAGAGATAATTTATCATTTACCTTCTCTAAACTTTAAAATTTTATCATTTAAATAATATTTTTTAATTAATTACGTATATCTTTTTAAGTTTTATATATCTTAATAACAAATTTATAAAAAATTAACTCATGCAACTTTCTATTATAAACATAGTCTCTATCATATAAAGTTACACATTATTCTTTATATTACAAAAAAATTAATCTAGTCGTATAAATATTTTGCACTAAAACAAAATTGTTTGTTTGTTTATTTTAGAAATAAATTTTCGTAGTTTTATTAAGAAATTTAACAAATTTTAAGTTTTAGTGGGCGATATTTTACTCAATTTTATTCTCTCACTTTCTTAAAATAAATACTAATACAAATGTTGTCTTATTCTAATATTAATACGGGAAAATTTTAATTTATTCTCTCTCTCTCTCTCTTTTTTTTTTTTTATCTTTATAATTATTTTTTTAAATAATTTTAAGTCAAATATCTACTATTTTCATTATTTGAAAACTCTTTCATTACTTTGATTATTATAAACTAATACTTTTATATGAAATAATATTAATTTTCAAAATATAAAATAATAATATATTATTATTATTATTATATAAAAATATAATAATATAAAATTATTATATTTTTATCATATGAAGTGATTAAGTACAATAATGCAAATGATAGTGATGGTTGAACATGTAATAAAAATTCTACCAGAATAGCTTAGATATGGAATTCTAAAGCTTGTAAGATTGGCTTTGTTAGAATTTTTGTTGTAGAATTAGCGAGTTCTTAGTGTAAAAATGTTGTAATTGCTGATGTATAGAATGAAAAATATGGGTCTGCGTAAAGAAAGAACGAGAATGGTTGTGTTTTCGGGACGAAGAAAAAGAGTACAAGAAGTTTAAATTTGCCTTAATACCCAGTCAACTAACAGTTTTTCTGTTGAGGGGAGTTTTGTATTAGTTTCTACAAAACCTTACACAATATGTTATTTTGACAAATCCCAGGGCAATAAATACGCGATAACTTATTACTTCAAGGTTGGGGGAATATTTCAGTCCTACTTATGCAATAGCATTGCCTTACCCTTTGAACTATTGTAAAGCGGATTGGACGGCTGACATTCCATCTAATTTTGGCGTAATGTTTTGAGTAATTCACAACGTCATCATTGCTTCAACTTACGGGCCCGGACAAACCTGAAAGAATGTCTTGTCCTTGTGGATGTGGCATTATATAAATATTAAATTATAATATGTATATCACTCGGATAAAAAGATATGTCTACATGGATTTGGAAAGCCAATGTATCACGGATTTCAAAAAACACTTTAAACTATTTTACTATCGAAAATAATATGATATTCGCAAGGCAATATTATTTTACGACTTCCAATATGTTTATTTTAAAGTTTCTAATTAATCGATATTATTTTACCTAATGTGGTCCAACATTCGATTGACAATAATATCACGTCGGTTAATTTTTTTTTTTTTTTTAAATAATGTAATCCAACATTTCATTGACAATGCTAAATTTGACGATATAATAATAATAATAATAATAATATTTTATATAAATTTCTTTTTGGGATTAACATAATAAATTATGTGATATTATTATATTATTATCGTATAATTTTTTATTTTTACTCATGAATTTTTTAGCATCATCATCATCATAATAATATAATTTTATTCTATTATAATTGAGTTGATATATTTAATGTTATTTTTTAATTATTATAAATAAAATCTTGATAAAAATTTGAATTCCAAGCAAAGTATCTTCTTATACCACAATTATTTATACAACACAATCAAAATACGAGGAAATTTCAAATCAATTGAAGATTCGAATCCCTTGTTCGTTCCAATAGTAGAAAAAAGAAAAAAAAACGTTCACCACTTTCGTAATTCATCACATCAAATCACACAATAATTCAATTACCAACCCCTCTTCCACTAACTTAATAAATATTTTTATTATAGATTAATGTCACACTCGTGAAAAATAAAAAAGAATTAATAGCAAAGAGAGATCTTCGTTAATGATGTTAGCATTGCAGCTAATAATTATTTTATTTTAAACGGTACATCAAGATTATGATTGAATTTATGTTACATTATTAAATTTATAATTGTTTTCATTAATAATTTGTACTAGACATAATTTTTACGCGTCGTCAAATAAAAACAACTCTTGCAAAAGGGAGAGGATGAATTTAGTTGACATTTAATAATAATTAAGAATACAATCTCTTTTATTCTTTTTTATTGACAATAATAATTATATATTTTAAAAAAAAATTTAACTTTAATTCTGCACAGTAATTTTATCTAAACTTTTAAAATCTATTTTATAGCCGGTCCACTGAAAATAACTCCAGATTTAAAAAACCGTGGAATTTAAATCCAATTCACACCAAGAACACGGAAGGATTTAGTTTAAATTAAAAAAATATATATATATTTAAAAGATGTTGTTATAATTATAATTAATATTATTTACTATTTTAATTATTACCTTAATTGAGCTGGAAGTTAACTTACCAATATTTAAACCACCCGTTGCATATTCTATTAATACAAATTTACTTTACTTTCATATTTGTTCTACGTTACATTATTTTTATTAATTATAATATTATTTATTATTTAAATGTAATAGAAAGTAATAGGTTAAGGTGTCATGGAGTTGCGATCCTAGGATGTTCGTTCAACCACACGAACAATATTCAAAACAGATCAATGAATCATCAACCACTTACACCAATTCAATCACCCCCATTCAATTATCCTATAGTAAACACCCTCAGAAGTCAACGTAGATAAAACCACGTCAGTTTTTGACTTCCACCACAATACTGCACAACCAAGCCAGAAAAGACAAACCAACAGTCACAAATTTAGGCTCCCGTGTGGGCATGGATCCTCCGGTTACACAAGAAAAAACAGTCGGATGATCTTATCAATCCTGAACTTTAGAGCTCGCAACGAAAAATCATTACGGAACACAAAACCCTTCACCCACTTTTTGTTTTGTTGTCTTTTTCTGGTTCATTTGGGACTTAAGGTTTCTTTAGTTTATGCAAACTAAAATACCTTCAGTTTGACAGAATTTTGTTGTCGTTCTATTCGGTGTTAACTATGCTCTGACGAATCTTGTTTCTTTGCACTGTTCATTTATATATATTTTCTGCTCTTGAACCTGCACAATCAGAACTCTCTTTGCCTTTGCATCAAGAAACAGGTTCGGTTATTCTTACAGATTTTACTCTTTGGTTGTTTGATTTAGGAGATTATTGTCAGTTTTGTTGGTTTTTTTGATTCATGATCTGAGCTTGGATTCTGGGATCTGGGTTTTGTTTGTTGTTCCTTGTAACCGATGTTCTTGGTATGTTTAAGCTTTTGATGTGAATTGTCCTTTTTTTTTTTTTTCCCGGTTAAGGTTTAAATGTGAGATTAAGGAGTTGTGTTTAATTATTAAGGTTGTTTAATCTGATTAATCCTAGGATTTGGCATCGTGAAACTAGAGATTGCGCCATTTTCAATGGAAATTTTAAAGTAGGAAACCTGTGACCCGTTAGCTAATTTGGTAATAAAATAATAATAAAATAATTGTTTATTTTTGCTTGATCTCTCTCTTGGTCCTATGTCGATTTTTCTAATGCATCTTTTCTGTTTCTTCTGATATAAAACACCCTTTCTCTCTCCATACATACCGACACATCTTTAAATATACTTAAAATTGCATACAATTTTATTGTGTACTTAGCATTTTGAGTATTGGCGGTTTTCGATTCCGAGGTCACAGCTAGATGTTTTTGCAAGCTTCTGTTTCTTTGTACTCTGGTAATCAATTTGATTCGCTTTGGTTTTATATACTAAATATGTTGTTGAATGCTGATCTGACAGATTTATGTTTGAAGACCAATATTTGGAATTTTGAAAAAGAAGGTTGTGATCTGAATACAAACAGTATTGGAGTTATTGTTTGTTATTCAGTCATTATCTAAGGTTTTGTTGAGTTGGAGATTTGAGTAAAGTTGGGATGTGAGTATCAGCAGTGTGAACTTGTGATTAAGTTGTGTTAATGGGATCCTTGAACATGGAGAAGAAGTGGGTATTTCCTCTAGTTATAAGCTCTCTAATATGTATATTCCTTCTTGCAACATCCTTCAACATGGGCCTTATCTCTTCAGTACACACGATCAATGCAATCTTCGCAATATTCCCACCTCACTTTTCATCAAACCATACAGCCCCAACCTATGCTGAAATGAAGGTTAAACAATCTCCACCTCCTCCTCCTGGTCCCAAAATTCCTCGATTTGCTTATTTGGTTTCCGGTTCAAAGGGTGATTTAGAAAAGCTTTGGAGAAATCTTAAGGCACTATATCATCCACGGAACCAATATGTCGTTCATCTGGACCTTGAAGCCCCGGCAGAGGAAAGATTGGAGCTTGCTTCACTAGTGGAAAAGGATCCTATGTTCTCCAAGGTAGGGAATGTTTATATGAGCACCAAGGCTAATATGGTTACTTACAGGGGACCAACCATGGTTGCCAATACGCTTCATGCTTGTGCTATTCTTCTGAAGGAAAGCAAAGATTGGGATTGGTTTATCAACCTTAGTGCTTCAGATTATCCTCTAGTGACTCAAGATGGTAAGTATGGTCTGTTCAACCTGTTTGTTTTTTTATCGTTTTATTTTTTTAAAAATAAATATCTGGAATAAGAGATGCTAGTTCTATACTGAACTAACATTTAATCAATTATCCTTTCAATTTTGCAGATCTTCTTTACACATTTTCTGCTTTAAACCGAAAACTTAATTTCATTGAACACACAAGCCAGCTTGGTTGGAAGGAGTAAGTTGTTTCTTTTCTCTCTAACTACTTTTTAGGACTTCTATATTTCAAATGAAACTATACCTGATTATTTGTTCTTGCAGGGACAAACGAGCAATGCCTTTGATGATTGACCCGGGACTCTACATGTCGACCAAGTCAGATATATTCTGGGTCACACCACGGAGAACTTTGCCGACAGCATTTAAATTATTTACTGGTTAGTATTATCTTCATTAACTTATTCTTTTGTCATTCATACTGTTATGATGGTGCACTCATGTTTCAAATTTTTTGCAAACAGAAATTATTTATTCATGATGCTAGAAATTGGTTGAACTAATGGAAATTTGTATTCCTTTTATGGCAAAAAGGGAATGGAATCATTGTTCTTCTTCCATATGTATGCTATGGTTGGTCTACGTTAGGCATTTTAAACAATTCAAATGGTCTCCCTGTAAGCAGTTACCAATTGGAAGGTTAAATGCCTTGGCTTCCGAAATTTTCAGGTTCCTATTAAGAAATAGAATTTTGAGTTGTTAATTGCTGTAGATAATTAGTGTAGATTTAGAATCAGTGTTACTCTTTTTTCTAAGTCCTTAAAATGCTGACACACAAAAATTAAGGAGTTATGTCTAGGGTGAAATTTTTGTAGATTATAGCTTGTTTTTCTCCCTAATGTTAAAGTGTAATGATTTTGTTACAAACATTTTAATACAATTAGCTTCATCTGTTGGTTCTCAGTATTTCACCACCATGTGAAGGAGTCTATTTAATGGGCGATAAACCCCTACATGTCGTGTTTGCTCCCTTTACCCATGCCAGAATTTATTTTAAGTAGATATGTAGTAGTTGCAAGAAAGGTGCTCTGTTGCGGCTCTTTTGCTGTTTAAGAAGCTAGTTCTTATGTTTGGGTTTGGTTATAACTTGATCACTTCAAAAGTAGAATACTTTAGCTAAGGTCTTAATGAGCTCAAAATCACTGTATATCTTTCGCTTAAGCTTTTGCCTTTCCAATCGCGGATTAATTGCTCACACTTTAACGCAGTATTTAGTACCTGCATTTGGTTACACAAACATCAGTACATGAAAGAAAATCCCATCTGTGCATTGTCGGAAGGTGGTTTCTTTTGTGCCAGTCTTAGTCTTTTGCATGAACTTCATTAAATAACATTCCATTTCTGTTGCAGGCTCAGCGTGGATGGTGCTCTCTCGTTCATTCATTGAGTATTGTATTTGGGGTTGGGATAATCTTCCAAGAACGCTACTCATGTACTATACAAACTTTGTCTCCTCTCCTGAAGCCTACTTTCAGACTGTCATCTGCAATGTGCCGGAGTTTGTTCCGACTGTTGTCAATCATGACTTGCACTACATTGCTTGGGACAACCCTCCCGGACAGCATCCACACATCCTTTCCCTTAATGACACTAGCAAGATGATAGCAAGTAATGCTGCTTTTGCTCGGAAATTTCGACAAAATGTGCTTGTTTTGGACAAAATTGATAAGGAGTTACTTGGACGGAAAAATGGGAGTTTTACCCCAGGTGCTTGGTGCTCTGGTGACCTGTATTGTTCCAAGGTTGGGGACCTGAACAAGGTCAAACCAGGTCCTGGAGCTGAAAGGCTTCGCCGCTTAGTAGCTAGGCTAGTTATGGATGCTAAACATGGTCAGAACCAGTGTAAATAGTACTCATATGATAGTTTCAGGTGGAAAACAAATTCAAAAACTGATAACAGAAAAACGAGTTCTATCTAGAAGTTGGACAATGGCTTAGAAAATTGTGATAGTAATTTTTTATGATGGAGTTGCTTTTATGGCCTCATTTTTGTTGGAATTGAGGCATGTGACGATTGTTCACAGCAAGTGTATGGGGAAGTATTGGCTTTATTGTTGCGGTTGGGATAAACGAAGGTGCATGATCATTCTTCTTTTGGTAATAGACCTTCCCACTCAATGTTGCTTAGAAGCTTTTGCAGTCTTCTTGATCTCGTCGTTCCTTAATAGTCTTCTTGAAGCTTTATAAAAAGTCATTAAGTGGGAGAATTTCTGAACTTGTGGTAAATTCTTGGTAATAAAAGCCTGGAAAAGTTACACAAAAAGGAAAACATTCTGTTTTGTGTCTCAGTCAGGCTAGAGCAATTGAAGGTTTATTTACATGGACATTCTGTGAGTTAGTATGTGGAATAGTAGCAAAGTGCTATTCTTATGATTGTGGAATTGCTTCTATTAGTAAGTGGACAATTAAGAATGATATTTGGATACCATTTACTTGTTTAATAGAAAGAGGATATGTTTACTTGCATCAGTGATGGTTGGAGAATGATTAAAATTTGTGCGTTGAAATTCGTTCCTTAGGTCCTTTCCACGCTTTTTTATGACCGTGAATATTTGTTTTCTTAACATAAGTGTTCATCGAAACTGTCAAACATGAAAAGTGAACAAAATCGGATTAGTGAGCCGTTATATTTGAACTTAATCATAATTGAAATCAGCCATCAGTGTGGCAGAATTTTGAAGGAGGACAAAAGAACTGCAACCGGTACATTAGGCTTACAACAGTCTCATTTTCTTAGTTTCCTCCCAATTCTCGATTCACCACATTTTGGGTTATTTGGTGACAAGCACTCAAAGAATTCAGATGAATGGGGAATGGGGAATGGGAATTGGCCATGAGCATGACTTGAAAATTGAGGTTGGAAATTGCCATTGTTTAAATATCCTCTCAGTGTTCAACATATTCCAGCAAGTTAGTAACTGGACTTCACTAAATGACACGTGAGATATTGTCTTAGGATGTGAATGACTTAATAACTATGAAAGAGAAGACGACGGCGGAAATATGTCCAGATAGAAATTATGAGAGAAAATTAAATGTTTGACCTTTTTTTTTTAAATTATTATTAAATTCAAGAATTTGAGTTGATAAAAAAAGGTCCAAACAATAATTGAAGTTTTAATAGTCAATGAAAAGTCTAAAATGGCTGCCTTCTCTTTCCTGGATCATGATTGCTTGTCCAGCCAATAAGTACACACATGACTATTAATGATACACTAATTCTTTTATATATTTAATTTTTAAGGTCATTTAGGTCATTATACCTGGAGATCCTGGATACTGTATGCATACGCGCTGTCAAAACTTTTTCAATTGTAGTGTAGAGATATAAATTCGAGTAACGACATTATTCATCGTGAATATGATATAAGACATTATTTGTCATGAATTTAATATAATTAAATAAATTTAAATTTAAAAATTTAAACATAAATAATAATTATATTATATTCATATCACATAACTAATAATTATGTCATATTTAATTTTTTAAAATTTATTTATAATATTATTATTAAATAAATAATTATATATAAATAAATAATTACACATAAACAAAAAAAATTAATTAATTTCTGTTTACATAAATAAATAAATAATATAATTATAACATAAATAATAATCGAATAATCGAATGACAGATTGATTCATAAATCATATTCAAATTAAAAATTTATAGTATAATTAATAAATAAATTAAATTTAAATTAATTCAAAAAATACTATAAATTTATTCATATCACACAAATATTATCTACATTACCACTTTTATTATACTAAATCTATTTTTCTATTACAAGTATCGTTAGAAACCAACGCATATATCCCGCATTTATATCCTTTTATCCTGGAAACTTTATCTAATACCAGAACTTTGGCTCATCAAATTCTTTGATAATATAAGTCTAATACTTTGAACCCCAGCATCCATTCATCATGCCACTAGACCTGAAAAGGTTCCACACCCAAATGACAGGTAGAGCCAACGTGCTTTTATTGCATAGTCCAAAAGTTTTTTTCATTATAACATTCAACCCTTTCATTACATTCAACAATTTTTTGTTATAATTTTTCAGGTCTTTCGATACATTCAACAACTTTTTTGATGTACTCTATAAATTAAAAAGTATAACCAAACGGTTCAAGAATACAACCTTTCATGCTAGCTCTTCCAACTAATCAATGGAAAACACTTCCAGGACGCTTGGTACTCCAGTTCAATCAAGCAATATGTTTAAGGGATTACATCTGAAGATTAATTGTAATTATATAGAAAAAATAGCAATGAACTACGAGCTTTACATAATATACAACATAAATGATCTCCATTTTTTTTTCTTTTTTTTTATACTATTATCTACATACATCTGATCAAGTTCTTTCTCACTCTTCTCAATATCTGGATCCTCTGTTATCTAAAGCCAAAATTTGTTTTGAGTTCCTATAGCCTTCTTCAACTTTTATTAGCTACACAATCTCGTCTAGTTTAAGATTCTTTGTCCTTGTTTCATTTCCTGACCCGACTCCAATATTTTCTATTGGTTTAGATAAAATCAAGAATAGTTCAGAAAAAACAGGCCAAATTAAACCATCTCCAAAATTTTTATATTGCCAGTGGAATTTGCAGCAACTAAGGTGGCAGAGGACTGGCCACGCCAACACACAGATGAGATAAACTGTGTAGCATCATCCATTTCATGACCAGACAAAGGTTCCGCGTTGTTAAAGTTGTATGACAAAGCTGGCATGGGGAAAGCTTTTTGGTACACAAAAACCTGTTCCAAGGAGATTTTTTAACAGCAATATTTGAATGAAACAAGAACATGTAAAAGCTTTGACGAATGCAGCTCCATAATAATTTGTGACTTTTACAGCATGCATGTAACTATCACCAGACAATCACAGACACAATCCTGGCAGAATATGTCCTCAAGACTTATCAATAGATGAATACATATCTAACAGATTTTGTGAAGCAAGTTTCTAAAACATTGTTTAAAAGTAACATCAGCACTTCTATGAATGATTCCTTGCTCTTATTTTTACCAAAATGCAGCTGATCCCAATACAGATGGCAATTGAGTTAAAATGATAATTATGACTAGTAAAGCAGTCAAAATGGGACTGCCAAACATTAAAACAATCTTTTTAAATGGTGATCAGCCTGTTCATATTTTTGGGACGCTGTAAAATCTTTTGACCTTTAAACAAGCATATGTTACTTCATTCACTTAGTTTTCTTAGAATCACTCATAACAGCGGATGTCCGGTGCTCCAACCAAATTAAAAGCAAACTGATCGTTTGTCTCCAAGCAAATTGCATCCCGTTGTCTAGAGGCTGTAAAAAGCCACTCTTCCAAGAAAATTTCTTAAAAGGCAGCTACATGGTTCTTTATAAGCTTTTGAAAATTGTAATCTCACAAAGCATGGGAAAAGTAGGTGCAACTTTCGTCCCAGATAATATACGTATAATGAACAACCAAGAAGAAACAGAAGTACCTCATTAGTTTCCGAGCCTGTAGCAATGTAACCATCGGATACCGACAAACCCACAAAATTCTGCAACAGGAAGAACATGCATTACAACCAAAAATATGTCAACGACAGCTTTCCTTCTCAACAAGCAACTAGTGTATGAAGATTATATTCATGTCACAACTATTAATAACAAAGTCAGATAAATGGCAGAAATATTATTATATGTGAACAAGTTCATAATGTAATTACGAAGACAGGAAGGATATAATTTACAAAAAGATATGTGGAAAACTGCAACAGGTGCAAAAAATAGAAAGTACAAGAGCTAATCACATCATATGATATTCCTTCCTCTCTTCATAAGGTTTATTTTTGCTGCCGTTTTCAATTGCTAAATGTTCTTTGATAAATATCAAGACTGAATCTTAACCTTAAAGAATATAGATTGAACTCTTCAACTGTATAATAACCATGTTGTCTAATTCACATCTGTCTTGAACACATAGGGGCATTCCAACCAAACCACACATTTTTAACATCACCGTGAAGTTTGACCAGTTTCTAATCCTTAAACAAATTCTTATAATTATCGACCCAACCCATGCAAAGGAAAATAAATATAGACATTGATCAGTCCATCCCTAGTAGTGCGACACTAGAAGTTTAGGTAAGAAAAGATTAGAAATCCTTTCTCTCACAAGTCAAATAATAATTCAATCCTCCAACGTATTCACATTTGCTGTAGGAGTGCTACATGTCATGTGACTGTCCATTTAGTAACTAAGATATATGTACTTCACTTAACAATAAGTGTTTTTTCAAAAGTGACAATAATCATAACAAGAAAGAGTATCAGTCCTACAATGATATAACTCAATTGATGTGGATCTAGCACTACAAATTACGATTAAAAAAGTAAGAAATGCAAACTGTAGTGATTTAAAAGTAAAAATTGCTGCCTTTAATGATTTAGAGAGAATAATGACATTTTTTCATATATGAAACCGAGAATGCATGAGTCTAGTTATAAATTAGATACAAGAACTAGGCCAATTCTCAATTTAAAGTTACAGTCAAATCTTATCCTAATCTCTACAACTAAACTACATAAATTCAGTGATTTAACATTAGAAAATTAAGGCGAAAAACCACGAGTAAATCCCTTTGAGAATCTTTGGTTGATATAATTTCCTAGACCATAAACTTCATAACATAAGAATAATATATATCAGTATAATCTTAGTAAATGTACCTTCACATTCATGTGACCAGTGAATGACTGAAGGGGAGTATCAATAACCCGGGATGTGCACATTGACAAATCCCAAAGCTTCAGAGTGTTGTCTATGGATGCAGAAACTAGAGTTGTTGCATCTACAAACTTGACATAACTTACGGTTTTGTTGTGTCCTACTAATGTGCACAGAGGGGTTTTTGAATTTCGGAGATCATAGTAATAAATTCTATGATCGGCTGAACCAAATGCAAGCGAACGACCAGAATCCAAGGGAAACTGGACACAGCATACATTGGCCTTTGTTTTGATGGTACCAATACTTACTTCCTGCAGTAGCAACCCATGTAAGGAGAACAACTTATTACACATCCAGAATTAAGTATAAAAAGTAAGAAATTAGATGACTGCAGTACGTTTAGTTTCAAAGCTGACATCCACCAAGTGCAAAAATAGAATTGCCTGATTGATACTCCATAGCTTAACAGAACCATCGTCACTCCCGCTGGCCAACAGTGTTGGATCTGCCAATGAAAAGTCGATGGACCATACACGCCGCTCGTGCTCTCTCATTTCTGTAAGTACTTGACTTCTTGACACATCCCATACCTGAAAATATTGCGCAACTGATTTAGAATACAGTGCTGAAAAGCTGAAAGGGGAATGGGATGGAAGACATGACCTACCTGCACCACACCTTCAAAGTTACTTGAAGCAATCTGGCTTTTGATATAAGTATTCCAACAAATACTGCTTAGCTTTGACCTGCCACCCATTTCAACCACAGGATAGTGGATATCATGATTTTCATTTATGATTGCATCACATTCAAATACTTTAATCTTCTTATTTACGCCGGCTGTAGCAAAGAATTCTCCATCGCGATCAAAACTAAGAGCGCATACTAGGTTGGAAGATTTCAATAAATCCCCTTGGTTCAAGTCTGCCTTGACCTTTAACTTACTGAAAGACAGATACTTGCACAAACCCTCAAGAAATGGATTTATCCATCCACCTTTTCTACCTTCAATATACTGCCCTTTTGGTCCCAAATTATTCACAGAACTTCGTTCAGTTGCAACAATAGACCCTCTACCATCACTACTTAATGGTGACTGCCCAACCAGTGGTTTCCCTGGTGGCTTGATTGGTCTGCATCTTGTCAAAAAATATGCCGACTCCAACTTTGTAAAGTTTTTCATCAATCGAGAGTTTTTAAAAAGAACACTTTCTTCATTTCCTGTGAGGGTATCTAATCTCAGATTATCATCTAAATTATCATCACTTTCCTCTATGTTGTGAATCTGAAGCCCCACTCTAAATCGCTTCCTAGAACCCAAGGTAGAAGAATCATCATCATCAATAATGTTAACCAAAGGAAGATTTAACACTGAGTGATCATCCTTCCCCAATTCCGCATATAGGCCTCCCTTCATTTTAAGAATAGCTTGATGCTTTGATACTTCTTCAATATCAGAACACAGAAAAGAAACAGTGTCTTGCAACTTATCAGCAGCTTCTTGTTTTCTTTGTTGTACAAGCAAAAGGAATTCCAGTAACAATTCCTGCTCATCTATTTGCTCCCCAAGCTCTATTGCCGCATCACGCTCTTCCAAACTATCTCTTGGTTCATTAAGAAACTCACTCTGTAGCAACTCACTGTCATACAAGGCATAAAATGTAAGATTCCCATAACTATACATTGTTTTGAAGAAATGCCACAGTTCTAATGGCACAAATAAAGTCCAAGTTAGGAGGGTATTTTAGAAAGTTATATGATAATACAGGAAGACAATGTGGTCAAAGATTCTGTAATTTCTTTCTATTGGAAAGAAAAAAGAATACAAAACAGGAAACATAATTAATCAAGCCAATATAAACAATCATGATGGATAAACATAC
>JAWDEX010000008.1:2483129-2514443 GCA_035221805.1 Trichilia hirta | reverse complement strand
GTATTCCAACAAATACTGCTTAGCTTTGACCTGCTACCCAATTCAACCACAGGATAGTGGATATCATGATTTTCATTTATAATTGTATCACATTCAAATACTTTAATCTTCTTATTTACGCCGGCTGTAGCAAAGAATTCTCCATCACGATCAAAACTAAGAGAGCATACTAGGTTGGAAGAGTTTAATAAATCCCCCTGGTTCAAGTCTGCCTTCACCTTTAACTTACTGAACGACAGATACTTGCACAAACCCTCAAGAAATGGATTTATCCATCCACTTTCTCTACCTTCAGTATACTGCTCTTTTAATCCCAGATTATTTACAGAACTTCTTTCAGTTGCAACAATAGACCCTCTACCATCAATACTTAATGGTGACTGCCTAACCAGTGGTTGCCCTTGTGGCTTGATTGGTCTGCATCTTGTCAAAAAATATGCTGACTCCAGCTTTTTAAAGTTCCTCTTCAACCTAGAGCTTTTAAAAAGAATGCTTTCTTCATTTCCAGTGAGTGTATCTGATCTTTGATTGTCATCTAAATTATCATCACATTCCTCTACAGTGTGAATCTGAAGCCCCACTCTAAACCGTTTTCCAGAACTCAAGGTACAAGAATAATCATTATCAACAATATTAAACGAAGGAAGACTTAACACTGAGCGATCATCCTTCCCCAACTCCGCATATGAGCCTTGCTTCTCCCTAAGAATAGCTTGCTGCTTCGAAACTTCTTCAATATCAGAACATAGAAAAGAAACAGTGTCCTGCAACTTATCAGCAGCTTCTTGTTTTCTTTGTTGTACCAGCAAAAGCAATTCCAGCAACAATTCCTGCTCATCTATTCGCTCCCTAAGCTCTATTGCTACTTCACGCTCTTCCAAACTATCTCTTGGTTCGTTAAGAAACTCACTCTGCAACAACTCACTGTTATACAAGGCATAAATGTAAGATTCCCATAACTATACTTTCTTTGAAAAAAGAATCCACAGATCTAAAGGCTGAAAAAATATCCATGTTAGAAGGGGATCCTAGAATGCAATATGATAACACATGAAGACAATCTGGGCATTTATTTCTACTGAAAAGAAAAAAGAATACAACACATGAAACATAATTGATCAATCCATTACAAGCAATCATGATGGATATACATATAAATCAATATCAAAACTAATTCTATCTCATCAATTAGTGTGTTCCAGGATTTGTTCACTCAAAAACTGATTTTTTTGCAAAGCACTTGAACAAATTTTTAATGTCATGTAATGGAATAGTAAGATTATTAAATGTAAAATCAATCACATATGTGATTATCATTTTCAAAGTTAAACATAATGCATGAACCCTTGTGGTTTGGACCATGGTCGCATGGCCACCCCATGGTTTTGTTTGTTGGTAAACTAGTTCCTTCTGGTTTACATAGATATCCAAAACACTAAAACAAAATTCCGAATGTTTAAGATCTTGTTAATGTAAAGAAAAAAGCATGAAATACTTATACCTAACAAGTTCAACATAAATTTAAATATCTTGTCAATGTAAAAAAAAAAAATTTGTGGTTTATGTAGATATGATTTTGTTTGTTGGTACTCTAGTTCCTTGTGCTTTCATCATTATATGGCTTGCTTATCTATATTCAGTTTCACGTTGTATATGATTCTGCTCTTTATATGTTAATGTAAAACAAACAAACATGGACAACGAGTGGACATCCTCCAGATTGATAAAATACAACATACCAGTTTCTAAATCCACATATACCACACTAGTCTAGAAAAGATTTAGAGATCATCTAATCCAGCCAAAATTTTACAAAAATGACTATCTGATATGTTCTTGATACATTGTTATTTATATTTAACAAATAATTGTGGGAAAGCAAGTTAACTTATTGCATACAACTCTAGGACCTGAACCTAGGTTCCTAATTGCTATGCATGCTTGAAAGAATATTCCAAACAAAAAATCTTGAATAAACACGCTCAAAACTGTGTATTTTACACTATATCTTAACCCCACTTTGACATACTATCCAAATATCACTCTATATACCCCAAATATAATGACTGCAATCTCAGATAACTTTTAACGGAACTGGCCCAATAATTGTGCCTGTGATTACAAAAGGAATCATATGCCAATGACTGACGTGAAATTGCCACTAAAATAGGTTAATGCAAATTCATTGGATAAGTTAGTACAATGTTTGCATATTCTTCTCATAAATTTGCAAAAATGGAAACTCTTAAACAGCATATGTTTGTGCAACAACAAACAATCATATCAAAGCATTATGTAGAAAGATTTTATCCATTAAGAAAAATTATAATATTTGAGTTGCAAACAAATTTATCCATGGAAAAATTAAGTTGAATTTGCAGTATCCATTTCAATGAAAACTCTTTAAAATGGGATGTGAGCCAAAAAAAAGTGTAATGAACCCCAAAATGGGAGGTAGGGCCAAAATTGAAGTTAAAGAGCTAAATACATGAGACATAAGATAAAACAAAGATTAAAACTATGACTTATATAGAAGGAGAGTTGCAAGGAGTCACCCCATCTTCGGACGAATATTGGGCTCCGGGTGCAGTAACCATAAGCAAAAAGAAACTTCCTTTGGATATTTCTGCAGCAGTTGAGGAGGAAGAACTCGATGTCTCAAACTAGACATAGTTCTGGTTTTTTCTTCCCTTGAGGTAAATGGGCAGAATAACTATAATACAAATATCGCATCAATATACAAAGAAAACTAAGCATAATGTTAAAAATTTGATTCAGCTTCAATTATTGGTAAAGAGAGCAATATACTTCAAAAATAAGACACTGCATATCCCCGACACAAATTACAAAGAGTAAAGAAATGCTGCTTAAAATTACAAACCTCAAAAAGAAGAACACCCAATCGATAGATATCTGAAGTAAAAGAAACAACAGCACCAGATATCTCTTCAGGACTAGTGTACCAGCTTGTCTCCATTAGCAATATCTGTTTCATTGGAATCGGCTGCTTCTTTTCTTCAACTTGATCAAGATTAGTTATGTCACCTGCAGTTTTATTTTCTTGCATCCCTTCCACCAGCATGGCATGTGTTCCATAAATTGAGCTTGATTGCATACAACTAGCTTCTGACAAAACATTTGTTGGAGTCGTCATCAGTTGAAGATCTTCACTTCTCAACCTACCTCTCCGCTGCAGCATGTCAAGGGGCAAAGGAGAAAATAAGTCCTTAACATCCACATTTAGGTTATTTAATCCTTCCTCCAGAGAATCAGACCCGGAATCCGAACATGAGGCAGATTCAATGAAGGAAACATGGTTAAATGAGGACATAACAAAACATGATGGCCGAACATTAGGAACAACAATTCCTTGTGAATGTGCTACATTTACTATGTCCGCTATTTGCCTAAATATGTGCAAGCATTCAAAGACATCTACAGAGCGCTTTGGTTTATCCAACCATTGCCTCAAGCTAACATCACCCCATTCTATGGCACCAACAAAAGGGTCAACTGCTGCCTCATCCTCACAAACCCCAGATAACCCACCCTGGTTTCTAAGATTATCACGGTGAGCCAGTACGACACTGTGACTTTCCTTTCTAAGCTGAAAATCAAGTGACGGTGAAGCATCACCTAAAACACTGAGTCTCTGACTGTGATGATCTCTAGGGTTCCTGTCTGAGACTCCTGATGTATTCAATCCCCCAGAATTATCAGATTCCTGCCATGCAGAATCAGAAGAACCTTCCATTGCTATCCGTCTAGCGCTGCATGAAGACCAGAAGGCACACATACAAGAAATGGACGAATTCTCCTGCTTCTACCACACTGCTCCACTTCCAACATCAACATTCTGTCAAGAACTCATTTCACTAAACGTGGACAAACACTAACTTCTCGGCAAGCCAAATATTCTCAGCTTACAAACTGAAACACCAAACCCTGTCAGACACACAAGTAAACATGAAACTTTCAGCATGCAAAACATCAAAAAGTTCCGCTGTCAGGACCGCCACTAATCAAATAAAACTTAACAAAACTCCAAGTACAGAAAATTCAACACACCTACTTCACAATTTATACTCCCCAAAACTCGAATGCGATTTTCAACATAAAACATCAAAAGCAGCGTCACCAACAAAAACCCATCAGTATTTTAAAATAATAGCATCGATATATTTAAAAGATAGGAAGAGAACCCCGCAACCAAGAAAGGATCTTTATTGTGATATTGTGATACTGTGATCTTGCTAGGGCAACCTGCAAACAGAACCACACAGCCAAAAAGCCCTTTTAGTTTGCACTCCAAACAGTATACAACAAAAATTTCACAGCCCCATAAAATCCCACAATAAACCATATATACAAACAAATAATATTTCCAAAAGGAATCGAGACCGTCTGTTGAATTAAAAAACAATTTCTTTAGTGTCCATCAGCAACTAATTTAACATTTCTTTTCGCAACATAAGCCACTTCTTTAGCTTCTCTCCATTGTCTTCCGGCTTTATTCCGTGTGGACTACGTGGCGCAACTACAACCTGTAAGTAATTTAATTGGAATTGCCAAAATCACAATTTAAAACAATTGTGGGCCACAAAAAGGAAAATCTTAAAAATTATAATAAGATTTTTTTCACATATGAAACATTAAGAAATCGCTTCCACGAGTGAAAGACAAAAGATTCTTTGTTTTTGGTAAAGAAGTGATTATTAAATTATTAGAGCGTGTTAAGAAAATCATTAGGGTAAGCTAATGATAAAATATTCTTATTTGATTTGCATGCATACCAGACCACTTAAGAATATTAAATTATATTTACGATGAATTGAATATAAACAACTTAGGAAGGAATAAAGAAGTGAATTCAATGCTCCAAGAACTGAAATCAATGGGATTTAAAATGAACAAATGATGAGAACCCACCTTGGTATTGTCGTCAAGATTTGATTTTTGTGGTTCTCTGATGTTAAATCATGAACTGGATATGAATGAACAATATTACCCAGTTCAGCTTTATGGGTTTCGGTGAGATCGATTCAAAGCTGACTCCTCACTTTAACCTTATTTTTTTTCTTAGACATGCGAGAGAGTGTAAGACTCGTTTATACAAAAGACTGAGAAATAGTAATTGGGTAGATTCGAGAGGATAACAGTGAAGGAGAGAGAGAGAGAGAAAGAGAGAAGATTGATGTACTGTATTCTCCATATCCAGGTTTGTTACGATTTTTTTTTTTTTTTTTTCTTGTGTGGTGTTTTTTGAGACAATATTTCGGATTGTTTTTATTTTATAAATTTTCAAAAAATGGATTAATAAGTTTTAAAAAAATGCTTGATATTGAAATTTGATAAGCAAAATTCAATTTCCAAAATCTAACCGTAAAATGAAAAAATAAATTATAATTTATAGTTTATACATTAGAAATGTGTGACAAATAAATTGATAAAAACATTATTAATCACCAAAAATTTCTCCACATGGTAAATTTTGAAAAAATAATGACGGAAAAATTAAATATATAAGAAATAATATAAATAAAAATAAGGCTCCCATAAATCATTCAAAATCATAAATGTAATATGTAGGGAGAATGGTGAGCAGCATTTATTAAGGAAATCTAACATTTGAAAGAAGATGCAACCATTTTTCAGGTTCCAAGTATGCCACGCTTTGCTCAATATCAAGTCACATGAATCAAAACTTAGGCCACATATTTTTAACCATTTTAACACAATATTTGTTCTAAAAAAAAGTTTTTGAGTAAAAAGAAAAAAAAAAAGTATATTATGTTTCTTATACGATTATTTAGTCAGATTAAATTACTTGTAATATTTAATTTGAAATTAGTTAATCATGAAAACAATTATGACAATAAAATTAGTATTTAATATATATTATAATTTTATTAAAATTATTTTTCTCAAAACTTTCTTTCGTTTGTCATCTCAAATTCTTGCGATAAACTTAAATAAGCGTAAAAAGATAGTAGATTCGCGAGGGGAATGCTTGACATGACGAGGGAAATTGAGTAGGGGAAAGAGGAATTTCATAAGTAATGTTGCGATATGTGGCCAGTCGATGGATGGACAACAGCTGAGGGACGATAAGAGATGACTTGTTAAGGACAATAATGGTCTTATTGACAATCTTTTGTGGTAAATAATCTTGTCCACAACTTTGAATCTGCCTTATCTGGATAGATCTATATATTAAATAAAAATAAATAAAAAATAGAGCCCATTTTCATTTGATTTTCATGTTTACATTTGGTTAAAAAAAAAAAAAAAAAGGGTTTCTAAAATGCTTTCATACTCTCCCAATTTTTCACAGTTTAGTTCAGTAAACTGTGAATTAATCATGGGGTAAAAAAACTTGTAGGGATAACGAGGAAATAATTAATTCTTGGTTCTGAAACACACCATTGAAAATCTATTTCTATGGTTGTTGAGATTACTGAAATAAGCTGAATAGTTCTTTTTCATTTTCATACACGCGGACGCTCCTTAATTGTTGGATGGTACCATTATGAAGACGATCACACAGTATTTGACAGTGTTTTCCACCAACACTGAATAATTTTTCCAAATACTTAAATACTGGAAAGCATTTTTATACTGTGTTTTGTACCTGTTGTTTCGACGAAAAAAGGATTTTTACAAGACTCTGGGAAGGAGTGCATGCATGTTAGAGCAGGTACAGGGGTTATTATTCCTTTTTCCTGTATAGGGTTCCGGAGACCATGTGGGAAATGTAGGGAGTTATTAAAAATCTGTATTATTATGGTCTAGATTTTGATTATGTTCCCAGGCTGAGTTCGTGAGACTCCTGAGATTTTCATGGTGGTTGTGCCATATCACGCTGTAAGCACCAAAACAAACTCAAATGCAATTTATAGATATAGCAAAAAAAGGTTACATGCATAGCATATGGCTAACAATTTGGTCCACCGCAAAGAACGCTTAATTCTCACATATTTTTAAAATGATCCATGAAAAATTATGTAAATTTTCAATTAGAGAAGTTCCAGCTCAAAATTTTATGATTTTCAATGGGTTGTCCAGTAGCTGTGCAGAAGCCGACGTACATTTCATCAGGAAAAATGTCGTAGAGATCAATAACAACATTCAGCAATGGCAAGCTACGCTTTTTCATTTTTGAAGGAGCCTGTCTTGCACTAAGGGTAATAATATCCTCATATCCAATCCATACGTGATAAATCTTGCCATTGCTTAGCGTCAACTCATGGAAATTCCAGTTAATGTTATTGGAACGGTTCGTGTTACTTTTCTCAAACCAACATCCAGCCTTGTATGCGGCCAAAGAAGTGAGAGAATTCACATTGAGACCAAAGGTGATTATCATTGATTCTTGATTTTGGAAAACCTCAAATTCAATAGTGGATCACCATCGTTGGTTCTATTCAGGAAGCCAAGATGTTGAGATGCAGCAGCTCCTTGAATGCCCGTAGAGGGCGCAAAGAGGAAGATTTGACCACGGCCGGTAAGCTTAGTATTTGTCTGGGGTGATGGAGAAGGTAAAAGATGCTTCAAAAGATCGAAGATTCCTTGTGGAAAACTTTGAATAGTAGAAAGCTCTTCCAACGGAGAAAGTAGTATCGTGGCGACAGAAACAGCGGCAGAGTCTAGATTTGCCGTGGGGGAGAGCAACTTTTGTGATGTATTGACGCCATTGAAGGCAAACTTAACAGCTCTAATAGACTGGAAACATTGTATGCTTGGTAACAACAGTAGTAGTTTATAGAGGTTCATTGTCATCCAAGAAACTATCAAGGCAACCGCCCTGCAGTTCCAAGTTGGCTTCCATCAGTAAATATGTAGCACATGCTGAAAAATAAAATATAATTCTTCCACTATCTATAACTCAGACACAAGTTATAACTATACATCCCAACAAAATTAGAGATCAGTCAACCTTCGATTCTTCATAACGAAAAGGTCAGATTTGAACTTTCCAAAAATTATACATAACATGATAAAGACGATAGGTACCCCTTTTCCCCTCAATTTCTAACTTGCCAGCTGCATGGTTAGAAATCAAAGGTGATAAGTAGCCAACTTGAATATTGAGGTCGCGTGGATGCCCAGTTTTTGAAAAGTAGGGGAATACCATTACCAGAACAGTGAACTAGGTAAAGTAATTTGCCTCTGTACTGCAACTGCAACAATCACGAAGGAGAGTCGGAGATCAGATCAGCACACTATTTGACAACATCAGCTAAGAACATTCAACATATTCCTTCTTTAATCACATGATAAGACATTTAACTTTTCTCCAAAATAATTGATGGGTAATAGTAAGTTCTAAAGAATGGCCCATAACTTAGAAATTACAGTTGCCGAGTGGAAAGAAAACACAAGTGACAAATAGCAGAGAGAACTCAGTAAAACTATAAACATAGTTAATCGCGGCCATTGGCCATTTTCCTAAAACACCACCTATACAAAAGCCCAAACTGATGACTAAAATCATATTTCACAAGAGAGAAAATCACCAACCAAATTATTCTATAGTGATCTTCCTCATAATGTTTTCTTCATTGGGGGTTACTTTAGCCAGCTCAACGGCCAGAAGCAAATAATGAATTAGTTGATATTTGGTTTCCTTCCGCCTGAACTTTTCTGACCTTTGCCTTGTCAAGGCGTGCTCGTCTTACAGCTTCCTGAATCTGGCGATCATGATCCTTAAGCATCTGGTCCATGTTGCCATTAGGAACAATCAATGGACCGGAGTAATGAATTTTATGACCCTTTGAACCATAGCCAAGCTGGAGTAAAAATACAAGCAAGAAGAGACTCAGAGTTAGGCTTTCATATTAGCATTTGATAAAGAAGATATCACCGAAACCTCAAAGAAATAAAGGCCATCCCATTAGTTAAGAGTAGGGCCAACTCAACAATATCCATGAAACCAGTAAAACCAAATATAGGAAATGATAAGGCACAGTAAATACTAACAAGAATAGGATCTTTGTTGCCCCGTCCATCTCCCTCTTGATGAGAACCTACAACACTTTGGTTGCGATGCTTCTGATCATGTTGGATTAAAGATTCTGAGGCCTCCTTGAAGGATCCTGGAGACCTAGCAATTAGTTTTGGAACTTCTGGTTGTAAGTAACCAGACCTGTCTCTATGATCTTCAGATAATAAACTCCTCCTTGCTGCCACTAAACCAGACATTGTTGACACCTCAGCACCAGTCGAAATCTTTCGAGCATCGTCTGCATTTTTGCTGGCCTTTGCCCAAGCAGCTCGGTGAGACAGTGGCCCCGAATGGGAGGCTCTTTTATGAGAATGCCCCTTAGAATCTGCACTTGATTCTATCACTTGCGATGGTCTAGGTGGATCGATTGGAAAGCCAGATGCAACTTCTTCTGGATGAGGATTAAACTTCTCACTCCGGCTCTTAGAGTTGGACCGGTTTTGTCTAATCTGAAAAAAAGAAAAACATATTAGCATAAACTATATCAAATTAAAGCCAAATTGAAAAACAACCAAAGAAATGGGAATTTTGCAAAGACGGTGAGCTACTTAAGTAGAATCCTTGAAAGAAGGTCTAAATAGCTTAAAGTTTAGAAGAAAATGAAAAAGGTACCAACCAAAACACTGGCAAAAGGACATTCCCCAATAAAGAGAAAAATTTCAGTAGACACCACTCCATTGCAAATTATCTTATTCATTATTCATGATGATGGATTTCCTATTCATCTGTTACATTTCAAATCTATTTGCTCTCAGCTGTTACTTCACATGAGGTACCAGTGGTCAGCCTTATAAGCAACACTCAAATAAGGATCTATAATATCAGTCCTTCGACCTCCAAAGCAGATTTGATATAAAAGATAATTAACATCTCCCATGTAATTAAATTAGGATCTCTTAAATTTTTGATGGGAAGTGGTTGTAGATGTGTTAACGGAGAAGATAGCTTTTGGAGGCTCGACATGAAATTAATAAATGGGGAGACATGGAGGTAATGAGCGACCAGGGTGTACAGTGGTTTTTAAGGGAGATATCAGGAGACAATGAGATGCAGTCTTGCTTACATAAGATCCTTACAGTGGAAAAGCTCATGTAGAGGAAATAAAAAATTGTCAATTGGTGTTTTCCAGTGAAGTAAGTTACAGAGAAAACTCATATCAAACCATAAATAAGAAACAAAATGCAGTACTTTCATGTCGCATTGTTTATAATGCACATCAAAGAGGCAAATTTGAGCATAAGTAAAGCACATAGATCATATGATAATCAACTAAACACTACTAGTTAAAGCCTGCATTGACAATAACATACTGGAGAACATGATATAATTGAAAATAATTTACCTGCATAGACAACACTAATTCAGCATTGGCATCAGGAGCAGGGATGGCTCGGGACTCTCTTGTTCCTCTCCTTTCAAGATCAAGTCTCTGGCCCTTGTTTCCTGCTGCTCCTTGTCTACTAGAAAAAACAAAAACAAATTCATTGATACCAAAGCATCCATACATACAGTACTTAAGCAATGCCCTAAGTTCAAAAGAACAGAAATTATATCATTGAGCAATTATCAAAAATAAGTAACGATCCAGTAAATTACAGCCCAAGATTTGAAAAGTCCAACAGAAGCACAGATTTCCAGTGACGTCAAACTGATTAATTGCTCTACTGATACGGATTAAGCCAGTGATAATTGTTAAAATAAGTACCTTCTAGCTTCTTCATCCCGTATTTTTGCATCAAACTCTTTGCTGGGCGGATACTTTGGTAAACTGGAGGGATCACAAGGCAGCGGCCTCATTGTAAAGAACTGGATTACATAAAGCAAAAACATATCAGAACACAACAAATGTAGAACGAGGCAGTTAGTTAATTACCCAGGGATTAATTAATCTAAAATTAAAAAAACAAGAAGTAGAAGCCACAAAATAGTACACTGATGACATTTTAAACTTAAGGAGATGAAAAAAACTCTAGGAGAATAAAAGAAAAAATATTTGATATTCCAGATTGTCCTTCAAATCAGCCAATAAACTTTCTTCAAACCCACCAAATAGTTTTACCTACAACAACTAATAGACTTGTAGATATCTAATTCAATTTCCTAGCTCCCATTTTAAATTATTGCTTTTTTTTTTCTACAAATTGGTAACCAACTCAAAATGTATTTTGACCTGTAATGCTATAAACCAGTAATTACATTGATATCATCAACATTAAGTTCCTGGAGAGAAGTAGACATTCTTTACAAGATGAATGCTTCAATGTTTAATGTGGGGAACTCAGTTTAAACAGAATTCTAATTTGAAGCCACTGACGTCTCAACCAAAATTCAAAACCCAAGCAAAATGATAGTGGCAAACCACTGCAGTTCATAAACATGCAAGTCAATCGTAAATATAGAACCCAACCTCAGAACACATGTGCTGGCCTCTGTGACCACAGGTAGTAATGCAACCAAGTATTTACATTCAAATTTGAGAAGCGCAAAAAATGTGATAAAAAATTTGATCTGAAAGTTTTGTTTTGGTTCATTGCTGCCTTGCCATGAGGCATGACCATAAAAGTAATAAAAAAGAAAAAGTTATGTAGCAATGTCGCCTTACAATAGTTCAAGAAAAATAATTGCACCCTGTTATCTGAACCAGCAAATCTTGGAAAATTGTAAGAAAAACTTTTGTGAAGAAGAAAAACCACAAAACAATTAATAGAAGTTAAAAATTGCATCAATTAAAGCATCTAGATATAAGGGCATCATTTGAACTTGACCTAAAATTTAAGGATGAAAGCTCCAGTCCAATTGGATTGCCTAATATCAATAATTTGGAGCCCTAACAGAAAACAGTTATACAAAACCCCAGAAAACAGCAACCTTTCCGATTAAATTCTAACTAATTTCATTGAGGTATTGAGAATACAATTAATAAAAGTAAAAAAATTGCATCAATTAATAGATATAAGAGTATCATTTGAACTTGACCTAAAATTTAAGGATGAAAGCTCCAGTCCAATTGGATTGACTAATATCAATAATTTGGAGCCCTAATAGAAAACGGTTATACAAAACCCCAGAAAACAGCAAGCTGTCCGATTAAATTCTAACTAATTTCATTGAGGTATTGAGAATATAATTAATATAAGTAAAAAATTGCATCAATTAAAGCATCTAGATATAAGGGCATCATTTGAACTTGACCTAAATTTAAGGACGAACGCTCCAGTCCAAGTAGATTGCTTAATATCAATAATTTCAAGCCCTAATAGAAAATAGTTATACAAAACCCTAGAAAACAGCAACCTGTCCAATTAAATTCTAATTAATTTCATTGAGGTATTGAGAATACAGTTTACGCAAGACAAGAAGCTAAAAATATTATTGGAAATCTATCTAGCAAAGTTTAATAATTGTACAATTCTCTAAGAAAAGTTTTTAAACCTGAATGGTATGTTGGTTGGGTTTAGAAGAAGAGTGTCCACTCAATCACAATCCAATTAACAACAAATGACCACCCCTCTAAGAAAAACAGAACTTGCAGTCACTAATAGTAGAAGTATATTGATTATCCATAAACAACTATATGAGTTAGAACAATAATCATTATCCATAAAAAACTATATGAGTTAATTTATTAATAACTTCACACCTCACTCTTGAGAGCAGAAGCTGCAGATCCTCGATCAGCTGGATCAATGGAAAGCAGGGTCTCCATAAGCCCTAAAGCTGGTGTAGGGAAATCCTTAAATGTTTCAGCAACACAGCGTTTATAAGGCTGTTGGGGTTTAAAGATGGTTGCATGAGGCAACTTCGATTTTCTCCAATAATCCTCAGACGGCGAGCCGCAGAGCTTAAAAATTTTATGTAACTGCTCCACCTACAGGACGAGCAGGTACCAACTTTAGAGTATTACTTAAAATAAGCAAACACATACAAAAATCAAGAACAATACAAGCATAGGATTTCTTCTATCTCACAATCACTTTCAATAATTTATCTCTAGAAATTGATCCTTGGAACAGGCACAACTGGTAACAAGAAAATCTTAATTGGCCCTATTGTGTTTTCATACACACTTGCAGATAGACTAGGTATGAAACATTTCCAGCTATTGGAACCATATATGAAAAATAGTGGTTTCATTTTTTCATGACATTCCTAAATAGGCTCCCGTTGATAAATTCTAAATGTTGGCAGAAAACCCAGTAATTTTTCTGTCTTATTTTAAAAATACCTCAGTTCTTCCAGGCATAATAGGCTTGCCAGCATAAAGTTCTGCAAGTATGCAACCAGTGCTCCATAAATCCACAGCAGTGCCATAGTAAGTTGCACCCAGTAAAAGCTCCGGTGGCCGGTACCAAAGGGTCACAACACGGCTTGTCAGTGGCTGATTTTGAGAGGGATCATAAAAACTAGCCAAACCAAAGTCAGCAATTTTCAATATGCCATTGTTGTCAATCAAAAGGTTGGAACCCTTTATGTCGCGATGTAGAACTCCACGATTGTGACAATGATCAAGACCACATAAAAGTTGCTGCATGTAACATTTAACCTGCAAAAACGCAGTATATTAAACATCAGAACCCAGAATCCAGACAAGAAAGCAATGTTTATCTATCAATGGCATACTATGTATTTGCCATATCAAATGCAAGCACAAGCAGTGTTTATTGGCTGATTTATTCCAAATGTAAATTTAAATTCACAAGCTTAGCTGTAGAGAGCAAAATGAAACCTTTCACTCATACCTGTGCTTCTGAAAATTTCAGTCCTGGATGTGAGGCAAGTCCTGCCAAGTCATGTTCCATGTATTCGAAAACAAGGTACAAGCTGCAAGACATCCTTGATGTAACCAGGCCTTCCAGCTTTATTACATTTATGTGATCAAGCCTACGGAGAATATGTATTTCCCGTGCCATAAAGCGAACACTCTCAGGCTCCAGGTTATCAAATCTTACTTTTTTCAGAGCGACAATTTTCTTTTGATCAAGATCACGAGCTCTATAAACATTACTATAAGTTCCCTGGCCAATCTGCATTACAATAAAAGTTATTAAATTATGTGCAATAGCAACCACCAGGTCATGTCAACTAAAGCAAAAAAGGAAAAAGAAATAAATAAAAATGACATTAACTGGTGGTAAACTAAAATGATCTAGTCAAATCTAGAATAAAACTTCACAGGAGAAACAAAAACACTCACACTAGACAAGGAACCACGAGGCCTTGGCTAGAGTGGTGAGAGGGTAGAATCATGACAGGTTGTATACCTTAATTCTTACCTAGGATGAATTAAATTACTTTAACAAAGGAAAAAGAGGGATGGAGATGGTGGTTCCTTGTCTAGTGTGGTGAGAGGGTAGAATCATGATAGGTTCTATACCTTAATTCTTATCTAGGATGAATTAAATTACTTTAATAAAAGAAAGAAGAGGGAAGGAGATTAAATTTCTCTAAATTATAAATCTGTTTTAACTTCTTCAACAGTTGAAGACAAAAATGTACAGCCCAAATTAACCCAAAAACTGGCAAAGAAAAAAAAAAATCGTCTTCCATCCACTAAAGAGAGCAACCACCTATTTCAACATTCTTCTATAGCTTTTACAGTTCAATTGGACCAGAAGGTACCGATTACCAGCCAACATTCCTTCCTCGAGAATAAAATCCCTAGGAAAGCAAAAGCCAAAAAGCTTATGATTGGTGGAATTGTAGAGAAAGGTGGCATGGCCAGCCCAACCTAGCTAGAATTACAATATAATACAACTGAAGAGGATGCAAACCTAAAATTTTTAATATGGATGATTCTAAAATGCACTAATTTCAATCACATGAAGCTATGCTTGCTAGTTCTGGAGTTCTCAAGTGTTTCCACATCCTGGTAGGTTAAGCCTAAAGTACACATCATCAAAAATCAGTTCTCCTGAGGAGTAACTGGTGTGCTTTGAAAGTAAGTAATTATTACTAGAATGTTGTGTAACCCTGCAGACATAGCATGGATAGTTCTAACAGAAACACATTCATGATGGACACTGATACTTCCCCATATATACTTAATACTTCCTAAACACCCTGAAGTATAAGACAATTTTAAGCATATAATAAAATTGATATTTTTAAAGCAAAACACTAAAGGTTAACAGCAGTAACTTAGAAAGTTCAGTAAATGATTCCATCTCTCTAGATGGTTAACATAGTAATCATTTTTTATCCAGATACAAAAATTATAATAAAATCATCACATACTAGTCAATTGATCAATATAGTAAATTCAAAAATGATGATCTAGATTCTCCAAGTACTATAAAGAAGTATATACATTGCAACTAAATCAATGAAGAAGTGCACCTTATCCAGCTTCTCAAAGGAATCTGCACGCCGTGGCACCCAGCCCCTGATAGCTTCTCCAGCCACCGCAGCTAACCAAGCAGGCCATCCTGCTGCAACCTGTTCCCCTTCTGTAGCTTTGGGAATATTACCCATCCCCAGATGATGCCGAGCAACAACACACTCCATCTTCTCCCTCTTCCTATCAAAATTCTCGCCATGCAACCGAACAGACCCATTCCCTTGCTTATCAATTAGCATTGCTCTTCCATCGTTATTATCATGTCGGCCTTTCACCAGATAAACTTCCTCCCTTCTAGAGGAAGTTGCCCTTGATACTCTTAAATCCGATGAGGCCTTGCTTGAGAGAGGCTCTCTTGGACTTTCTTTACTATCCTCAATAGCAGAGGGCTTACAATAAATGCAACCCATTATTGACCAAAACCGGCCCCAAGAATACCTTTTTTCAGAATCAATAGTTACCCTTTGAATATTGCATTTTCACTATACTACTATCCTCCTCTTCTATACCCATCTTGACATAACTCTATCGCGAATAACTCTTCTAACTAAATAAACAACAAATCCAACGAAAGTCAAGATTCAATGCAGCCCAGTTCTTACAACAATAAGAAAAAGAGGTTTTAGCAATCATAAGAATCCTCGGTTCTGAAAGCTAATATGGTAAAAACCTCCAAACTTACGCGCAATGACTTGAAAATGAAGAGTTCACAATCAAAATCCAACGAAATTACAATCATAAGCAATTCGATATACCGCTTCAATACTACGAATTACCCTAAAAAACCCACAACCCAATTCATAGAACACCAAAAAACCGTAACAAGAAGTTTAATGTTTCAACAAAGAGTGAATACCTATAACCATGCTGCTGCTTCTGGCGTTGCTAGCACCCTGCTTCAAGCAAAGAATTGAGAAAAAGATGGGAACTTTGAAACCAAAATACAGAAACAGAAAGTAAATATTCTAGGGTTGCAGATCTAGGGCACAGAGAAATTTTCAGTTCTGAGAGCAGCTCTCAAACCTGTAGTAAAGAGTGTAGTTATTTTGCAGAAGATGAAAAAATATATATTTTTTAATATTTCTTTTGTGTGCGGAATTATTGTTTTCATTTTATGATAATAATAAAAATAAAATAGAATATATCTGTCTTGGCGCGTAGCAATGGTGCCAAGAGGCGCAGGCGCAGCATTCAGAGAGAATGACATTCTTATTTTATGTGTTGTAAAGCCACGCGCCATGCGTTGGATTGCTACTACACAACCCTTTATCCTCCTCCTTTTTAATAATAAAATTATATTGAAAATACAAAATATTTATATAAATTATACGATACAAATTAATATAACATAAATGATACAAAATATGCAATATTATTTTAATAAAATTTGTTTCTTTTATTACAATAATTAAAAGGCTAACTTAAACATAAGAAAATAAATACACTAAATTAAAAGTGGATACAATAAACAAACTTTAAAAAAATATTTTTTATATCCTTTTATTTGTAATTGAGTATTAAAATTTAAACATCCGTTTCATATGAATTTTGTATATCAAAATAAAAAATTTTCAACTATTAAAAGTTAAGTTTGACATAAATTTTAACATTATACATATATAATATTTAATAATAGATATTGTCTTATCTTCGTATTAATTAAGATATAAAATTTATATATTAATTTTATAAATATAATTTTACTAATTATTTAAAAAAAAATATGTGTGTTCTATGCATTTTTTATATTTTTATTCTTCTACTATTCTTAGCCAATGAAACAATTTAAAGAGAGAGAGAAACAAGCAAGGTTGAGTAAGTAATAAAACCAAAGTATATCACATTAGCAGTAATATCTTGTTCGCGTGCATTCGCGTCTGTTGTGTTGAGAGTGGGATTAGAAGAAGAAATTGAGCGATTGAGTCAATGTGCTGTAACTTGTTAGGAAAAAGTTGGGTCGTTTAGTTGAATGAAGGTCGTTGGGCTTTCTTCAGCCTTTTACCAGTTTACTTAAAAATAATAATAAATAACGTTAAGTGGGAGAAATAGGAAATTACCGTCCAACTCACTCACATAATATAAGTTGCCGTGTTGGACCCATTTCAATTCCATGATTATTATAATAAACGTTTTATTAATGTTTCTGTGATAAATCATTGGCATAACCAACACTTTATACAGTTAACTCCTAATTTTCTATATTATATCATTTTGGTCCATAAAATTTTAGAAAAAAAGCATCATAGATTGAAGATTTAAAAACTACAAATATATCATTGTGTGAACATATATTGAATATGCAATAATTTAACATCTTCATAATATTTAAATTGTTAAAATATAAAATTTATGATTTAAACCATCAAAATTATAATTTTGTAATTCCGATATTTTAAAACTTAAAATTTGACATTCTAAACCCAAGAATTTCATGTACATTTTAATAATTAATTAATATAGAGTAGTTCACTCCTTGTTTGTAATTAATATTGTAAAAAATTAAGAAGAGAAAATGTAAGATGGGAAGAAAACGATACAATGAATAAGAAATATCCAAATAGAAGCAAGTCCTTGTCGTCTACACAAAAGACTACCCAACTACCCAATACCTGTCCTTACACGTATTAATTATTTAAAATTATGCAAAACTTTATTCATATGAAATTTATATGATAATATAATATCATGCAATGCAAATGCATACATGAACTTTATGATTGTGTTATGTCTTCACTCTTTGAGACAAGGAAACAATTAAATGGGACCTCATTTTTTAATTTTGCTCCTACACAAACATTGGTTTTGGTTCGCATATTGGTTTGTACATGGCAGTATGTCTCCTTATTTAAACACATTATTATTATATAGTATTATAATCAAGTTGCTAACTTTATTGTTATTATATTTTTTATATTAATGAATCTCGTGATTAAACAAAGTAAAGGGACATGTCACATGTCATATGACACATGATTGATCATAACCCCTATCAAAATTTTAGTATTGGAAAATAAATTAATAAGTAGGGACTAAAAAAATCTAAAAAAAAATTTATAGAAATAAAAAATGTGCATGAGAAAAAAAAACCCAGCAATAATAAAGGAAATTATAATATAAGATCTTAAAATGGTGATAGAAAATATGTTACACATTTATACACAAAGTCATAAATGTGATGAGAGGTTGGGTGTTGAATTTTGAGTAATAATGGGTAGGGAATGGACCCATTGGTTTTATGACAGACTTTTTCAAGCAAATGTATGCATCAGATGGGCTAACACAATGGACCACCTTTTTGGTCAAAAATCTAATTAACCATAACCATAATTATCTCATATTATTAATTGAGTACTCGTTGATATGCCATAATATCTTGATTTCACACTTTTTCCAAGTTGCCTTTATTCATAACAAAGGCCAAAAGGATTTGAAAAAAGAAAAAGAAAAATAAAGTTAGATTAGAGATTATTTCACTAAATGGTTTGAGCTTGAGCCTCTGGTAAAAAAGACAGAGGACTACTAACTGTGCGAGGAGGAATTTAATATGCCGATACAAGATCCCGTAGAGCATAGTATTATTACAAATTAAACATGAATGATCTAATTTTTAGTCTCATAATTAATTTAGAAATTAAAAGATTAATATACTGTTATTAATATTAATCGTTTAATTTTTTATTATAATTAAATAAGAACTATGTAATCTTTAACTACACAATTAATTTTAATATTTATATTTATAAATTAATTATAATATTTACAACTTAAAAATTAATATGTTATAACTCTAACTCAAGAGGGGATGATAATTAAAAATAAATTTTATTTATTGTACAACTTAATATCAAATAATAAATAATAAAATAATTTAATAATCAACACAATTAACAATAAGTAAAAGAGAAGAATTCAAAGAAAACAAACACAATAATTTTTGCGTGGTTCGACTTCTTTGACCTATATCCACACCACTAATCCAATCAAACTAAAACATTTCACTAAATCAGTGTCCCCAATTAAGAAATTTCATAAATACACTAAAATGGGTTTATGATATGTATTAGAACCTTATACCAAATAGGGATAAACCCTTTCTCTCAAAACAAAGAGAACACACTTTTTCTTTTTCTTTTTTTTTATAAATAATTTTCATGTGTTTAAAAGAATTAATATGAAATTACAACTCAATCTTAGGTCAATAATTTTTTAAATTGGTACAAGACGAAAGCACAAGTATAATGTGACAATAGAAAGTAAGGTCAAGAGCTTTGATTTTTGGCTTGTAAAGGTCTCTTAATTGTAAAAATCAACCTTAGAATTTAAAATACTTCATTTATTTACATGCAAAATAAAAACTAACGATTTGGGTAAATTTAGATTTAGATTTAAATTTTCTGATGTTATTTTGGTTTAGATAAAATTTAGTTAAACTAGCTGTTACAAAAAAGTAAAATTTTTTAGACATTTTAAATTTTAAATTTTTGCTGAGATAAAAAATTAAGGTCAAAAATGGTTAATATCCTCGAAATTTTTTAACTTTGATTCAGAAAAATTTGTGTTTAAGTTTGCAGGTTTAATTTTAAAAATTTTGTATTTTAATAGAAAAAAAGTTTAATTTAATCCTTAAAAAATAAATAATTTTGAGTATATCAAATCCTCACAATCTTTTAACGCTTAATATAATTCAAGTATTTAAAGATTTTACCTTATCGACTTCTTCCATCCTTCTTCTTAACATTACTTGACAAATTTCATTTAAATCCTTTCTTGAGACTTTATAAATTGTGCTTGATCCTTTATTTTATTTTTATTTAAATAATAAAATTTTTTATTATTATTAAAATGAAAATTTATTTAATCTTAAGTTCAACACTTCTTTTTTCAAATAGATACGAAGAATTAAAACTTTCATAAAATGGTGCATATCATTTTCATTTGTGTGTGTTGTTTGCCTGATTTAATTTTTTTTTGTTTGACAGATAGTGATTTTTTAATTTGACTCCCTTTAATTTGACACCTATGATTATTATTATTGTTATCGTCATCGTCATCGTCGTCATTTATCTATTTCTATTATCTTCTTGTTACGTGACTGAGATGGCTTGAGATACTAGCCCTGGGCCCGTAAACTACTGCGAGGAAATGTATTAAATTAGATAATGAATTAAAAGATGGTCAATCAGAAGCTTCGCAGTCTTAAATTATAAGTTTAATAAATCAGACATTCAAGATGAAACAAAAGCAACTAATTATGCAGAATCAGGAATGTATGCACATGAAAGTGCTTTGTTCAAAATCTCTTCCACTCCAGCACCAACAGAATATAATCAACAAGAAAGAAAATAAAACATATACCAAAAGTTCTGAAAATTAGAATCTGTCTCTCAGAAACTGCAGGAAAAGAAACACCAACCTCCGTATCGCTGCTGCAAATATACGACAACAGCAAGAAGAAGAGCCACCAGAGGCATAATAACATTCGAATCTGTAGGGTTAAAATTTGCATTTATGTATGAACTATCGAGGCGTGCTTCGATAACCTGATGACAACTGCAGAGATTGAAAGTAGAGAGGATCAGAATTTTCCCGCGTGCTTCAAATAGTTCCATTTATTTAGCCTCCATTTTTGTTCGCTTTGTAAGGAGGAAACTGAAGATTTATAAGAATCTCTCGGTCCATCAAATCATTTGGCAAAATCTGATTGTTTGAACCGAGATGTCTGCAACCTACCATGCACAACTATCCCGTTTGAGCATTATAAGTCTCTTCAGCAGAAATGCCTGCTCTCATGCTCAACCCTAAAAAGACATGGAACTCTCCGATTTCAGTAATTTCAAGATCATTTCCTGGCTGGTATTTTTAATTGGGTTATCGCTGCTAGCATCTTCTTCGACAACAGAGTTTGCTAGCCTTGAGCTAGTCCATGGAATAGGTGAACGAAACATTTATCACAGGCAAAGAGGGGGACTAATTGACCCCGTGCAATCGTTCCTCCCGAATTTTTGGCAGAAATAGAGGACCTCATATCATAAGAAGAGCTCTTTGGGTACTGCTCTTTTCTGTTCCAATTTACAGGCATTTTTTTTGTGCAAGATTTGCTTGCTTTGTCCATTCCAGTATACTTGTACTTCAAATCTGGAGTTTCCCATTTATGATTTTCAGTACCCGGAAATGCAATTTGATGAAAAAAATTTGAATCGTTTGCACTATTATCGTACTGCAAATTTTCCCCACTATTCCAATAGTGTTTCTGATTCACAAAAAGGCAACGAATCTCAGGCTCAACCTAACTGAACAATCATCGACATAAGAATTATTCAAGTTGTATTCAAGATTCGGCGGGCAACAGCACAAAGCTGATTCTTATTCACATCCCATAATCCTCCGGCAACAGATGTTGTGTTGGGATTAACGGGACAGAAATGCCCGAGATAACTATTGTCATGAAATTCCGTAAAAAATCTCAAGCTCTGTAAGTCCTCTGAACAGTGGATTGGGTCAAGGACATAATTCTAGGCACGAATCCAATGCCCTCACCAAACAAATTGCAACTCTTTGAAGAATAGTAATCATGGGCATACTGTAACTCGTATACCTTGACAAAGCTTGCAAGCTCAGAGCAAAAACAACTGCTCAGCTGTAAACTTTGTGAACCATTATCAGGAACAGTAATTTTTTCAAGCTCTTTTAAAACTTTGGTGTCATTTATTTTTTTCGAGGAAGAATCAGTATGGAAAGTGGTTCAAGAATTATATTTTTTTCGATGACCAATAATAATATAAATACAGTTATACAATAATATTAGTGTAATAAAAATTTAGTTTTCCTTGCATTATATCTCATTGTAAAGAATTTATACAAATAAATTGCTTCTTTAAAAAATATATATTTAATTCACACTCAAAATAAATTTTTAGATAAAATTATCAAACAAATAATACATTAATGTCAATGATTATTTTAATGAGCTATTTACAACTGAAAACTAAATAATATTTTTCTTATTTAATAATTTAATTTTTTAATATTTTTAATATGTTACAAGTGTGCATTGAAAAATGTTATTTGAAAATAGTAATTTCATTAATAAATGTCCCCCCAAAATGATAATTTTAACCAATACATTCTCATTGCATTTATTGAGGAATTAAATAAAAGTTAATTAAATTTATTTTAATATGTGTAAATATTATATGTAAACTTTAAGTAGGGACATAATTTGCAATTTCTTATGTTGTTTTCATGTCAATTAAAATTCGGTCTCATTTTAGAAAATAGACAAATTTGACTGTTGATGGAGACATGGAAACACTAGCAGATAATCTTACTTAACCTTTAACGAAAAGAGCAAATCAAGGTAATCGTAAAGTAGTTTAGAAAATTTAGCCTCATTTTACAAAAGATGAGAAAATAAAGTTTGTTCTTATATATATTGGAGAAAGGTGTATAAGTGTGATAGTCATTATAGTATGACCTTCCGTTTGCAAACTCATTTAAGAGAATAATATAAAAAAATATTGACTTACCTTAAATAATGACAAGTAAAGTAAAATATTTTAATTTATCAATAATAGGAAGAGTTTTAATGGTATTAGTGAAACGAAAATAAGTGGTAGTGATAATAATATAAGGCTTGCTAGAAAGTCTGATAAAAAAGACTGTCGAAAAATTATTACTATGTATTTTGTGCTTAATAAAGTTCTATGTAAAGAGATAGAGTCCTATGATTTTCATTTTTTTTTTTATGACAAACTTCATCCCAAATTTGCAAACCCCCCTTCTTGGAGAATGCTTGTTAGATATATATATTAATTGTATTTGATGAAAAGACATGTTTTAATAATTTATTCATTTTCAATAAGTATAGAGTGTGTCTTATTCTTTGACCTCCTTTCAAAATTTTAATTAAATAATTGTGATGACCCACTAGATTGATGATAATTAAAAATTACATAAAAAAAATATTGAACTTTACTCAAATAACAAGTTTAAAGGTGAGTATTACTATGACTACTGTTATTTTGGCAAGTATATGAATATTACTATGATTTGGTCCTACGTGAAAGGGTGGTACCCAACTTAGTAATGTGAAATTGTCAAGCATGGTGAATGTTAGAAATAAAGTTTGTGTTAGTTTACCTTTTATGCATATGAAAGTTCAATAGAAGCAATTAAAAGTGATGAAAGGTAGTATTAATTTAAAAAAATGAAATTGAGAAGTATTTGTTTGAACCCAATGATGATGAAAATGATGAAGATTTTGACATTTTTGGGTGGTGGAAAGAAAATAGTGTAAGGTACTAAATTTTATCTTTTGTTATAAGGAATGTGCTTGTAATTCTTGTTTCTACTGCAGCTTTAGAATTATTATTCAGTATTGAAAGATGTATACTTAATCTATTTAAGAGTTCATTAACTTTGAAAATGGTTAAGACTTTGATATATACCAACAATGATTTAAGACTTTGATATATACTGAAAATGATTTAAGACTTGTGATATGTCTAAAAAATATATTAAAAAACTGATGTAAAAGCATTATTATCATTTTTTGGTGATTTTAAAATATGCAACTTAATTGAGACAGATATTATTCTATATTAGTTATTACATTTTTATTTATTTTTATAAAAATTTATTAAATAATTTACTATATTGACGTTTTTTCTTGTAAAAGCTAAAACTTAACGCGAGAATAAAGTACTCAATAAGACAAATTGTTTAATAAGTTGTAATTATGTATTCACCGTTTTTTATTTTGATCATCTTTTAGATTTGGTTAATTCCATTATTGATTTTGGCATGGCATTACAATAAAGGTTATAAAGGATTCAGTGAATCAAATGACTATTTATCTTTAGTGATCGATTGTCTTTTGTTTAAAGCAGAGAATAGGAAAAATATGTTTAAATAACCTTTGAGATGTTTCCTCTATTTTTTTTTTTTTCATTATATACTCTGTATTCTAAAAATTGAGATTGTTATTGAATAAAATATGGTATCGATTTATTTTTATTTTATAAATTGAAGAGGAGTTATCCATTAATAATGTTGATGTCCTACTCTTTATTCTTCACATATTATTATATATTTGCTTGGCAATTATATAAATTATTTTATATAATAATTGAATTTAAAATTAAAAATAGAATTTTATACGTTGACATATTGGATAAGAGAAAATGCAACAATCATTGTTTTCGTGCTATTAAATATTGTTATTGTATTGTTTATCTTTTTTAAATTGGATTGAAAAGGAAACTAAAGCCCACAAATTATGTTTTCGGCTTATTTAAATTGGTGAATATTTTAATTGAAGGCCAAACTTAAATAATGAATTTAAACTAATTTAAACTGCTTAAAATGGTTTGTACCGATTGTAATTTATAATATGTTATTGGATTAAATTAAAAATTTTAAAATAGAAATTGAAATATTTAGATCGATTTAAAATTTTACTTTAAATCAATCGAAACCAAAAATATCTACTTCTAACAACCCTTATACCAACAAGACAGATTGTGTATTGACATCCCACTTTAATACTTTAAAAACCCATCCTATCACCGATCCTATTAGAGAGCAAGTCGTCAGCTCAAACTATTGAATTGTGCTCAGTTTGCAACCGATCCTATAAGAGTATGCTTGAAGTGATTTGTATAGACGAAAAGCAACAAATACAAAAAGTTTGAAAAGAAAAAAATAAATACTAGGCTCTGAAATTTATCCTTAAATTAATTCATCAAAAAAGATGCAAAATGACGTAAAATAATTATTTTAATAATTTTTTATCAAAAATAGTCTTAATTTGCTCCAATATTCAATTGTAAGTAAAACGTAAGTAAATAAAAATTTATTTGTATTTATTTAGAAAATAATATAAAATTAAACATAGAGTGACGACTACCAATCACATTTTAAAATTTTTAAGGACAAATTATTATTATCTTTTTTAAATATTTCTTAATATTTCTTACTTTTTAATTTTTGTAGTATAAATTATAAGATTTGATTTTAATTTTTTAAGAGTAAAATTAAAAAATAAAAGTATCGAATAACTTTGGAAAAAGGATGAAAATAATGAGAAATAGGAGTTTTTTTAAAATCAGATATGGACTAGTATTTCTGTTCCACTATCTCATTAGTCTCTTACTTTTTAAAGCACTACTTAATACACCTTGCTTTTTAATTCTGCTTTCATAAATTATAAAATTTAATTTAATCTAATTTTAATATTTCAAAAACAAAATTAAAAAACAAGGGCAATTGATTATTAAACCAGGATAAATTCTTATTGTAGACTCAAACAAAATAATCAAGTGGATTTATTGTTTAGTGTTAAATGTAATTTTTTTAATGACAATTTTGAATTTATAATTACTTAATCCAAAAAAAAGAAGTTGGTTTTTTTAATAAAGACTTATACATTATCTTAAATAACGTGGCAATATTATATCAGTTATTGTATTGACGACATAAACTCTAATATTAATCCTAAGGAGTGTTCTGTTGGTTCTGCAGAGGATAGGAACTTCTATGGGGGATGATGGATATTTAAACTTCAAAACTCACGTTTCTCTTCACAGCCAATTCACAGATTCCCAAGTTTCTAGAAAAAGACTCTTTTCATGGGAAAAATTTCTACCACATAAATTCTAAATTTTTACCTGGAAATTATAAATTGCTTTTATTTGAATGACATTGGAATCAACCTACTAGAATGGAAAATGTGGGTTAGTGATTTTTCCGAAACTGAATTTAAACAAAATGATATGACTGTTTTTCAGGCCGTTCTTGACGCCCGTGTAATACGTCGGTATCTCTTTGGTTTTGAATCAAGTTAAGTGAGATTATTGAAGATTGGATTTAGAGGCAACCCAGAATCGAATTTTCCTTTTTTTTTTTTTTTTTTTTTTTTTTTTTTTTTTTTTTTTTTTTTTTTTTTTCAGCATCCCGGTGAAGTTTAATGAATCGGGTTATTGTTTTCAATGGGCATTCAACGGAAGTTTCAGGAATTTGGTCAATGGAATTTATATGCCCATTATAGCAAATTTCCACGGGTTTTGTCATGGATTATTTTTGAGACCTTGATCAGTTCGGGCAATTTGGTGAAGTTTTAAGGATGGAGTTGCATATTGCTTCTTGTTGGTTTTTTGGGTTTTGTTCAAGAATTTGTTTTTCTTTTTGTACAATGAAACATTAGAATTGAATGGGGAGCAAAATTTGGGGCAAATGCGTACGAGAAGAAATTTGAAAAGAAGGCATGAGACTAGAGCCAAGAGAGGGATTTGAGATACAATGAATGGAGGGTAATTGGGTCTTCGCTCAGGGAGTTGTGGGTCATCGCAGCAACTCAATAGCGAAAGTTTCAGTGGCAAATCAAAAATTTTTGCAAGAAAGCAGTCTTCAGAGATGCTCAGATTCCAGAAAGAGGGAGAAACAGTTTTTCCCATTTGTTTTCTGAAAATTTATAAGCCGTCGAAGGGTAGCAGTGCTACTGCTCTTTTTGTCATTGCTCTCTTGGTCTTTACGCTCGGCTCCTTTGTGACTAATAAAGGTCTGTATTTCATGTTTGATTGGTACTTTTATTTGCAATCGATTGAATAATTGTTGCTGTTGTAATTAATTGTCCACGCATAAAGGTTGGTTGAAAGGTAACATTAGGTTGGATAGCAGATGTTTAGAATTAGTCTATGTATACAAACTGTTTTGAGCACTGGCTTGTTTAAAAGATGTTTTCTTGGGATATGATGCATTAGAAGTGTGGGATAATTGTTGCTGCACACTGTTTTATTAGTTAATTAACTTACTTCTTTAAGGTAATAATTTGCATTCTAGTTTTTCATTGTGTATGAATGATGCACTCAGGAAAATACCGGTCCAACTGTTGCTCAACGTATTGGAAGCTTGGTTCCTTATGCCAACCAATTGGTAGATGATCCTGTAGCTTTAATTATTTCCGGAATACGATCCACTCAGAGGGATAGAGATTACTAAGAATAATGTGACAAGGAGTGATGGATATATAAACCAATATCCTCCTCCTCCTGCCTTGATCAACAAATTCGTTCCTCCTCATCACCCGAGTTTTGCATTTCCTCCTCCCCTCTTCCTGATTTACGGAGGCCTGGACCACGGCGTAAGTTTTAAGTTGCTACTCTTGTTTTTATTACCACTATTAATATTGGTTAGCGGTTGGAATATGCTTCAAAATGTAATTGAAATAAAAGAAGACTCTGTAGTCCCTTAGCATCTGTATTTATAGTAACCCAAAGTCAGAATTATCAATCTTATTTATCGTTTTGAAGCCACTCTTTGATCATCATTTTTTATTTCATAATGCGCTGAACTGAACATATTATCATGGAAATCTGAAATGGGTATAGTTATAATTTAAATTGACTCAGCAAATATGATTGATATGTGTACAGTTTTCATGATTTTAAATTTGTTGTTCATCAATCATGCAACATGTCCGGTATGCTACATCCCAGTGGAGCAGGCAATTGCTAGCATGCCGAGTTCCCCCGTCGAGTGTTTGAAAAGATTAATAAAAGATTATAACTCAATCTTTTAACTCAATAATCTAGGTAGATTGTACAAGATGAAAGTACAGGTGTGATGCGGCAAGTGATAAATGAAATTCTTTGAATTATAGAAATTAATTTTAGAACTGAAAACACTCATTTATTTATAGGCAAACAAGAAACTAGTTTTTTGGATGAATTTAAATTTAAATTTGAATTTTCTGATATTATTTGTGTTGGTCAAAATGCAATAAAATTGGCCGTTACAAAAAAATTCAAACATTTTAGATATTTGATTTTTAATTTTGGCTCAGGCAAAAAATTTTAATTTTAATTAAAATTGGTTAATAATTTTAAAAATTTTGTATTTTGATACAAAAAAATTGTATTTGAATCTATAAATATAATTTCAAAAATTTTTGCATTTTAGGATCAGATTTTCAATTTAGTCTTTGAGAAACAAATAATTTTGAGCTTATTAAATCATCAAAATATTTTAACATTTAATATAAAAATTTAACTAAACTTCATTGGCTTCTTCCATGCTTTTTTGATGTGTCACTTGATATTTTATTTTATTTTTACTCAAATAAAAATATAAATTTATATTACTCCATAAAATTGTCAATATCATTTTCATTTCTTTTGTGGTTCATTGCGTTATTAAAATTTTTTTTTGACAGATCGTGATTTTAAAATTTGAGTCACCTTTATTTTGAATTATTTATCTATTTGTTTGTTGTCTTATCCTCTGGTTAATAAGTGGGATGGGCTTGAGATATTGGCCCATATTATTTGGGCCTTAGGCAATGTATTAAATCAGATAATGAATTGCCAGAAGCAGGAATGTATGCACATGAAAGTGCTTTGTTCAAAAGAGCTTCCAGTCCATCACCAACATAATGTTATTTACAAGAAACTATACCAAAAGTTCTAGAAAATAGAATCTGTCTCTCGTAAACTGTGGGGTAAGAAACACCAATAACGGCAAGAAAAAGAATCATCAGAGGAATATGAAATGTTGTATTAAGATTAAGCCCAATCCAAATATCCTGTCGAATTGAATTGAAAATATAGTTCCCCATCATCCGGTTACGTTGCAGAAGATATGCAAAACCTGCAACAAATGTTTCTAACTACTGCGGCAAATTAATATAGTAATTAAGGAAATTTAAATTGCAAAGGTATTAGAAGTTGACCATTGGACAAAAAAGGGTTTTGCATTGAGAGCGCAGTTTTCGCAAGGTTAATCATAAAGTTTATGTAGAACATCATCCAACAACAAAGAACTTAAAAATATTGGTATGACAAAAAAATCGGTAAATGATCAACTAAATAAAATAAATTTTCATAGGAAAATAATACTACAACTAACTGACATAAAGAAACATGCTCTTTGTATTGAAAAGACTTTAACTTTGTTCAACCCACATGGGAGGATTTAAAAAATGGTACGAACTTGTTTTGTAATGTGGCAGTGACACCATTCGTCCATCTTCTATATCATAAATCCCCGCATCTTTATCTGCTACTTCCTTCTGCTCCACCTCAGAAATGTAATGATAAGATTCCACACAATCATCAGTCAAATATATGCTATTACGTCTACAATAAGGATCATTAGATGCATCAATGGACAGCAAAGATCTATTACCCAAAAACAAACGACTACTGCGCAAATGTTTCATCTCCTTCCAATTATTACTACACAAATCAACTCAAAGACCTGAAATCCTAATGTTCCATACGCGTACCCCTCACTATCTTCATGAATAGGTCGTATTAGCCCTCCTTCTCGTGAAACCACCGATAATGCGCCATCTGATCCCGATTTTACCATATACAAGTACTGATAAAAATCTTGTGAAACCAATTAAGTGTTGATGATTTTACTGATCCTATATTTCTCGATTCTAATTTTTATTAAGCAAGCAACTTGACTCGATTCCGATCGTCTTGATATCTCGACCACTATTTTGATTATTGAAACGACCTAATTTTAGTATTTTAAAAATAGGAGATTCGGATGAGATAAGTAGATACATTTTTCAAAGAATAGTTTGAGTATCCCGTCATGTTAAGAGGCGTTATGTTCTACAAATTACAGGCATTTATTGCATCACCTTAGCTCGATATAGAGAAGTGATGAAAGGAACTGTCAGATAACTATATTTTATCTTGTCTAATAAGACTCTCGTTTTTTGATGCTCATATGTGTAAAAACGTTATAAATGATAAAATTGCCACATAAAAAAGGGATCTTTTGATCTTTTGGAACCCTGTAAGAGAGAAGATGGAGTTTAACTGGCAAAGATAAGCCCTCTTCCATAAATATTTCCTGAACTCAGCATTCTGGGTCGGTAAATTACTCAAGTACTCCTAATTTGTTTAGCTCTTTAACTTAGCCTTAGATGATCCACTGATTTGAGCGACGTAGTTTATTTGCCAATAATTTGGCTTCACTCCTATCTCATTTTCTTTGATTTTAGGCAGTCCTCTAGGAGTCTTTATCCAAAGCTGGCACTGTTCTACACGGTCTATACATCAACTGCAATAGTAAAACCTATGTGGTGCGCTGGATTTTTTGCCTGAGAAAAATTTAGGCATCAATAGTTGGTGCCGTCTGTGGAGAGCGAACTATAAGCCTAAATAGAAATTTAAAAAGTATTTTGTGTGAAAATGGCAGGGTATAATCACGGTCATTTTTTTAGGAAAGTGTAAATAAAAAAGGCTAGAGGCCCCGTTAGCATTAGTGAAAAGGGGATTGTTATAAAATCGTTCAATAAAAATGAGGTACAAGATCACCCTACCGCAGGTCCAACAAATCGAGCGACTGTTAGAACTAAAGGATGTGGGTCATGACAGATGAAACAAAGGCCAATAGAGCAGAGAAATGCAAGAAAGATAAATAACTAAAAGATACTTGTGTTGAAACATAAAAATCAACAATTAAAAACAGAGGTTGTGATATTAAGAGTATTAGTTCATTGACAGAAAGATGAAAGGAGACACCAAACTATACCAGAAGCCTCGGTAGTGAGGGTCGACTCTCCACAATAAGAAAGAGGCCGAAAATTCAATATCCAATTAAGGGAGCTGCTACCAAGAATACTCGTTTCACCAGTCTACAGAAAGGGAAGGGTAAAGGTGATGCCTATGTTGGTATGGAAATAGATGGTTATGATGAATTTATGGTGACTGTCACTCTGTACAGTACCAGAATAAACCCAAAAATTGGTGTCAAGCCAAGACATATCATGACAGATGTGCGATTGCAACTCAACGAGATTAGATCTAGAGATTACAATGCTCGTCTTACTGATTCGCAGATTATAGAAACTTGTATAAAAAAAATACTAAAGAAAATTGGGATCGGAGGAGCAAAAGCAAGTTTAATTAAGAACACAGGTGAAAATTTCGAAACAGAGAAATACAATGACTCCTTC
>JAWDEX010000008.1:2458592-2469121 GCA_035221805.1 Trichilia hirta | reverse complement strand
TCATAATATATCTAATTTTTTTTTTATGTTGAAATAACTAGATTAACTTTTACTATTAAACTTTCGTTGCTATAATTATTATTTAGCTATTTTTTATCATTTTTTTGTAGATATTAGTAAAAAGAGAAAAATCAATTGAAAATAGAAAGAAAAAGATAAAACTAACATGAGAAGCTTTTATATCTATACAAAAATAATTTATAATATTAAAACTGATTATATTTTATCTTTAGTTGGGTGCTTCTTTTGATCTTGAAGAAAACCTCATTCCCATCCTACAATTAAATAGTTGTATGCACTGAGATTTTTTCAAATTATCAACTTTAATTTTATACTTAATAAGAGAGGTGTTAGCCTATAATAATTTCAATAAAGACTAGCATTTATAAGCATATTCAAAGATAATTTTTTTCATAATTATTTGGTAATTATAGCTGAGCGTGACACAATTAGAACTTGATCATTTGATCTTCTAGATTAGTTTAAAAAAAAAGTAAACGGCTCACAAAATATTCAAGCTTAACATTTTTACTAAGTTTACTATAAATAATAATAATTGATGAAATATCACTATCATTTCTTTAATATTTAAGATCAGATAAAAAATTATAATCATAACATAACCAATTCTTTTAACTGTATTGTCAAAATATGGAGTTGGTGATAACTGAATTATACTTTATATGAAAATAAAATAACTATTTGAATTGACAAAATGATTAAAAATATGGCTAATTCTAAAATTTTACATATTAATTAGTAGCAATATGTTGCAATGATGACTATATTTGTGTTATGCCTGCCATAGTACGGCACGTTATAAAAAATTGAATATAATCTAATTCAATTTTGGGACATAAGACGATAAAAAATGAAATATATAACTAAAAAAATAATAAAAATCAACAAAAAAATGATAATAACTTTTCTTTATCACAGAAATTATGGTAAATGGTAATCATTTATAGAAATTATGTAAATAATTTCATGGGAGATGATTGAAATATGTAATTTTTGTTTATATATTTTTTTCTCAAATGATATATAGAAATATTTGGCAATAAGATTCTGAAGGGAGTTAAAAAGCATCTTGAAAATTTTATGTAATTATTAAGCCTAAGGATTTGGAGACCTTTGCTAGTTTGCTTTTAGGATATCTTGTTATTGATAATCAATTAACGAGAAATTGTCAAAAGTAGCAGTCTTTTTCAAAAATTAAGTAGTGCATGTTCTTCATTTTGTATACCATTACCATGGGTATGACATTCTCATTAATTTTATAAATTGGAACACATTTGAATGCAAATTAAAAATGAATAAATGGCACATAAAATTTATTATATTTATTTAAAAAATTAAATATCTAACATCTTCCGATTACTACAAAAAAATTAGAGAAACTATTACAGAGTGTAGAAACAGTAAAACACTATTCTCCTTTATGGACTTAACAATGGCGACAAAATTTCCTTTGATGATTCTAATTCCATAAAAACAAAATTATCCGAAAGACCGTCGTCACTGAAACATGTTTTAAAAATATAAGCGACAGCCGAATGACCCCACGATTGCAGAATTGCTTTGCAGACCAAGCAATCAAAGAACTATTGAAAATATGGCATTTTGTGCATGGGAAGTATGGATGTGAGTAATCTACTCTCTACGCAAATTAAAAGCATATTAATATAATATGTCATCCCAACAACCCAAGTTTTAATTAAAAATTATTTTTCTTTCTCATCAGTACCCATAATTAATGCAAGTTGCAAACTTCATGCCTATAAACGCATTTCAGTTTTATTTCGTTTCAATGCCCCTGTTTTAGTGCTTTGTGGGATCTCTCTCTGCAAAGGGTTAAAAGGGTTTCGCTGTTGAGTTCTGAGGAGTTGGAGGCAGGGAGATATCGGGGTTGGGTTCATCTGGTTTCTTGTTGACTTAGGGTTTATTTTGGGTTTTTCTTTTTTCGTGTATTTTGTTTATTGATTTCTTTCGCTGTTCCAGCTTGCGAGGAAGATCTTCTGGAATCTAGATTCCTTCATTTTATCTGGGCTTTTGTATCATACATTGTTATTGACTGTCATAAGCTATTTTGAGTCTCAACACTGAAAAAGTTCTGTTGAGACGGCAATGTCGTTGATCTGAGATAAAGCTCAAATTTTAGATTTTCTCAATGGGTTCATCTGGATTCTTTTTGATATGTATTCTGCATTCACTTTTAGCTCTAACTTGTGGAGGTTTGATCATGTTTTACTCTGAAGAGATTTCTGTCTTTGGTCATGGTATTGAGGTTGCAAGTAAGCTGCAAGGTTCAACACGTCATGATCAACTATCGATCCAAACCTCTGAATCATTTTCTGGGTTGCTGCTGTTTTCTATTGGATTCCTTTTATTCATGGTTGCATTTGTTAAGGATAGAGAGTTTCAGTGCTTCTTTGCCAAGGGATGTGTTCTTCTTCACACCCCAGTTGCTGTTTGGAGAGTTTACTTTGAAAGAACACTCAATGATCTTGCTGGTGATTTACCTAGGCTGGTTGTTGGAGATATTGCATTGGCTCTTTCTTGGGTTTTCTTTCTTGTGTGTTCATGGAGGGAGAAGTATGATTAGCTTGGGAATTGTAAACGTAAAAAGTATTGGGAATTCTGCCTAAATTTGTTGAACGAAGTTGTGATTTTACAGCATATGCTTATTGATTATGCTTCTTGAGCTCCTTATTCTATGAATTTGAGCTGAAATTGGCATAGGATTCTTTGTTTACAAGTAACTATGTTTTTCTGGATACATTAACAGGTTGGAAACTGGGTTATTTATGTGCAAATCTTATTCTCCATCTAGCACATGCTTGAGCTGCGAGAAAGTGGATCTTGCAACTGGGATTGGATGTTAAATCTGCTTTAATTTCTTTTCTTTTTTCTCCACATGTAACGGTGTGCTATATTAGGCTTTTTAATTTCATGAAACTTCTGTACATCTTCTCCTCGTTCAAATGTATATCCACATGCTGCTTTTTCTGACTCCCCTCTAGTTTAGCATTTCCATTTGCTTGCTTTGGTATAATCATGTCTCAACTAGTTTCCCATTGTCAACAAGATGTAAATTTGTATTTTCCTTTTTCATCCAAAGCAGAGAAATTATATCTTGTTCTGATTACCTTCTTGTTTAGCCTTTCCATCAGAAGAGTGAGAAAGACATTTTTTTCTGGCTGGCGTTTCATCTATCCATATGTCAATGCCTAAGACAATCTCCTTTTGAGCTTAGCTGGAAAGCCTCGTAGGAGCAATAAAAGATCTACCCCCAACATGGATGGTATGCTGGATTTTCTCTTCATTCCAATTTTACTGGAACTTAAAATATAATGAGTAAAAATTGACAGTGTTTATCAACCAGTTCTATGGAATATCACTTAGTGGGGAGGAAATTCTGCCATGAAATAAAAATAAAATGGGAGTAAGAGAATATAGCCATTACAATGGACTAAATTGAGTTCCAATGCAACTGAATTGATTTAGACACCCGGCTTAAGTAACTTGTTTCGAACCGAACAAAATTCTAATAAACGATTCATGAAAAAAAGGACCAATGTCACACCCTTCGTATTCCAAGGAAGCGCAGGAAAACAGAACCCTCCAATTTCTAGTTAAAGCAAATTTGTGGGGCAGTATCAAAATACTAAGTGATAGCATTGTGTATTCGTTCCCATGGGCCTAGGTCCAATATAGGTTTACTGACCCAGCCCAATTTGCTCGCTTCCAGGTGTATTATTTTTCTTCGTAGTTTTGCGGCAAATGCGAACCTTCTTCAGCACCAACTTTTTCCGGCGAAATTCTATTGTGAGTATCTCTCTTCGGTCTTCTACTTTCCCTTAAGAAAAGTCATTTTTTTTCTTCTATAATAAGTGTTAAATCAGTAGTTTAGTAATGATTTTATTGGATTTTCGATTATAAAGGGTTGAAATAGGAGAATTTAAAAAGAAAAAAATTACTATTCTTCCTTTCATTTTTTTTTTCTTTTAGATTAGATATTGACTAAATTTACTGTGCCGGATAAAGTATTGGGGAAATTATTTTGTGGTTGTGGAACTCAGGATTTTTTTATTAGGAATGGATCTAGGTCCGAGGTGGGTGGATTTCTGATTGGTTTGTATGGTTTGGTGCCTCCAAACCTAGAAACTAATCTGTTTTTGTAGAATCCTATGAGGTAGTGCAAATTTGGCTGGTTGGTTTTGATTTCGGGACTTGATTGTTAGATGAAAAAGGTTGATTCATTGTCAGTCACAATTTCATTTTCATAGGCTTGTAAAACTATTATTTTAGTTTTTGTTTTTAATCTACGAACTTGTTATGTGGATAATGAATACAAATTACAAACGACTGGATGCTAAATATTGATGCTGTACTCACAAGTACTCGGTAACTTCTCTTAAGATTTTGGTTTTTTATTACTGGTTTCTTTCTTGAGGTTCATTTGGTTAGAATACTTATTCTATGTTGTTTTGAGTGGTGTATCAAGCCTCTCTTTACTGAAAATTTGAAGTGCTTTTTTTCTTTTGTGTTATTCAGCATCATTCTTTATGAGATCTTGAATTCTTGAAGGACTTGTGCCAATGGGGGGACTACATCTGCAAGACACATCCTCTACCTTGGCTGTGCAAGGTTCACAGCCAAACCAAGCTTTGGAAATCAAAAGCTCTGGTCCAGAGTCAAAGGCAAAGAAGAAAATCTGTTGTGCCTGCCCTGAGACTAAGAAGCTAAGAGATGAATGCATTGTGGAGCATGGTGAAGAGGCATGTGCAAAATGGATTGAAGCTCATCGTAAGTGCCTCCGCGTTGAGGGCTTTAATGTTTGAGAGAGTTAGAGATAGCTGAGTTCACAATTTCAATCCAATGAGGCCTATAGACAGTATATTGCAAAATTGCAGATTACAGGCAATTTTAAACTTACAGGAATAAAGAAAGGAAGATAAACTTTTCTTTACTTTTGATCACTACGTCTGTACTTTTACATATATGATTTTGTCACCTTTGGAAATTAAAGCAAAAAGGGTAAAATACATTATTTGCATCCCTTTGTTGTTATGTTTCATCTGAACTGATAGGTAGTGAGATGGTTGTCTTGTACATTAGGTGCATACATCATTCGTATTTATCATATAGCAAAACTTGAAATTGGTTATAGAGCTCAAATCATAACATCAACTCTTTTCTTAATCTGAATTATATTATATTGTCTATTTTATTTGTCTCAATTGGAGCAAGAACTTCAACAAGCAAAAATTGAAAGATCTCAAATCATAACATCAACTCCTTTCTTAATCTGAATTATGTTATATTGTCTATTTTATTTGTCTCAATTGGATCAAGAATTTCAACAAGCTGATGAAGAATGTGTACAAGATTGTTGCTTGAAGCATTTGAAGAGAGGGAGATTCTGGTTGCAACAACTTGATCGTAGATGTATGTCACAAATTCACCTTATTTGATTTTCCTTTTATTCCTCTCTGTCCCAAGTTTTGTTCTCTGTTCTCTATAAATGGTAGCACGCTAAATTATTCGGGTTTGGGGCGGTTTAGCATCAACTATGCGAAAAAAGAACCGAGCAATATATTGAAAGAACTTTTTTGTGGACGAAGTTGTATTATATTCCCCAAGCAAGCCATAACTTAGAGGCATAATTGTAGCTTTTGTTATAAAACTGTAAACGAACCGGGGACGGGGATTCTTAAATGAGTAAAGCTTTCCTTTTTATTTTTTTTCATGATATTTGTTGCTAACAGCAGAAGAAAAGGTTTCTATTTTGTTATGTTTTTTATGATAGTAGTTGCTCTAACAATGGCTTCTGTAGTAATTTATCAGAAAAAACATGGACAGCAGAGTGTATACAAATAGTATTACATTAAAAACCACAGTAGGCCGAAAACATGTCGATCACATTACGAAAGGAAAAACAAATTTTAGTAAAACCCAGATTTCACTCCAGCACGACATTATTTTCTATTCCAATTGCATTATTTAATATAACCCCCCCCACAATCTTCGTTATTTAGATATTGCGGTGGTTGCTTAATGACCACCGCAAGTGCAGTCTCTACAGATGCAGCTGCTTCCGCACTTGCACTTGCCATCGTTCTCATCTGCTGGAACTTCCATCACAACAGTGCTGACATAGCTGCAGAAACAACAAGTACATTAACATTAAGAAGGAAGAAAGTACATGTATTGGCTTTAGTCTTAAGTTGTATCATTTTTAAATAGTTAGGATGGGTTATATATCGATTAAAAAATAGCTAAGATCTTAAGTATTTTCGTTATCTTGGAGTTTTTTACCAGTTGAATTTTCGTTATCTCAGGATTCTAAAAATCGAACATAATCAAGATTATTTCAAGTTTTCTCAAGAGTGTTAGTCCATCTATTTTCTTGATGCTTTTATTGTACTGAAAGAATGACCTCTTCTCAGTCTCAACGAAGTCAGCAACATAGCTGCTTCCCTTCTTCCTGCAAGGACAGAAAACATCATGTAAGTGATAAATGTACGGGTATATAAATGAATTTTTAAGTGCCAAAATCACAGACAAGCACAACGAATACCTTAACTATGAAATAATATATGAAATTAAACAACTACAAAAGCTAGCCTTAGTTATATTCAGAATCAAAGAGACTCTATCAACTCTTTATTTCATACCAGTCGTTGCATAATCATTAGAATAACTATTAACAAGCATGGGAGTTCATGGTAAATTAATAGAGAGTTCATGAGCTAAGTAAAAGTGGGCATCCTATGCAGAGATATGTATATGAACACAACCACAACATAAATAATATCTAGAAATAATATTTGAGGAATGAGTTGTTTTTAACTTACACACACTTGCTCTTGTCAGCGCAGTCGCAGTTTCCGCAGGGGTCCGACATCTTTGATATTAAGCTTGGAAAATAAAAAGATAGAATGTGAACTGATTGCTTGTTGCTACTATATCTCCTAAGCTTCGGCCCTTCTCCCGTATTTAAAGGTCGAGAAGAGGAACGCAATGCCATGCAATGGCACTGGATGTATTGGGTCATTGATCTTGGACCCACCATCTTTCTTCGATGGGTCCCACGTAGGCATGAGGGAAGCACACGCCTCTGGAGGAACCGTCCGAACGAATCTTGATAATGGAGGGTTGGACTTTCTATCCTCCTCTCGTGTCAATGTCACCGGAGTGGGAGACGCTGTACATAAACTTTGATAAGATAAGTAGAATCTTTTTTTTTTTTTCCTTCAAATTTTAGAAAAATTTTAAATCACGCAAGTTAAAGAGTGTCAAATTTCAAGTAGATCACTTCATTTAAAATGAAAATTTCTCTAATTCAGTTTAAGAATGTAAGAGTATAGGAAATTTTTTACTATTTGCTTTTATTATGTATTAATTTACTTGAGTTTTATAGCCTCTAAAATTAGATCCACATGTTTCGATCAGAAACCGGGTGAAAGGTATAACTTCTTTTTTCCAATTTATTTTTCCTTTATTTTCTTTATTTTTTTTTTATGCTTTAGGAACCAGTTCCAAATTACATTAATAGATTCCTTACGACAGTGGATCAAATTAAAAGCAAAATGACAAGTGTATTTCTAGACCATTCTTTTTAACTCTTCCATTGATTCCAAAATTCAAAGTTTTTATTTTTTTATTTTTTTATTGTCACCATGATTTTTATATTTCAAGCAATAAATCAAAGTGAATTAGCCTCGCACGCAAAAATTTTAGCAAATTTTATGTAAAATTTTACATTATATATATGTTGTAAACTACATAAAGAGAGATGTGTATGGTAATTTGAGTATCTACGAATATTTATTCGTATTATGAAAATAAATAAAATAGATCGAATAAGAAAATATCCGCATATATTGTAAGATGAATAAAATAGATATTCATTTTATTTATTATGTCGTTATGATCAAAACAAATAAAACTTAATTCTCTCCTCTTAACCTCTCACAAACACTCAAACTTTGCTTTGACAGATCATAAATTTACAGTTCACAATCACAGATTGACCCCACCCAGTAAACTCCAGCAAGCCTCCATGCATCCATGCCCGTAGCATTAGTTTTGTTCCTTTGTTTTAAGCTTCTAAAATTTTCAAAATGTTCTATTCACGTTTTCAAATCTCAATTGTATTTCAATTGAGATTGACGATTTAATCAGTATGAATTATATTTTATTTTCATATTTGAATCATAGCAATTAAAGACCTGAATGGGAATAATTTGTTCTAATCTTAGTTTCATGATGATTTGATATCAAACAAAAAGTTTTTATTAGTGGTTTTTGAATCAATTGCCTCTCCAAGTAGCCAAAGTTGCTTTCTAAAATTCTTGTCAGAGAAAGTATAGCCTTACATGCATGTTTTCAAGCTTTTTATCCTAAACGAAAAGAAAAAGAATGAAAATCATGATTTTCCTCCCCCCGTACATGTCTATATCAATGTTTCTGTTTGGTTTCCTAGAAAAATTTGAGTTTAGAATTTTGACTGATTTTTCAAATCGCCTTTAATTGTTCATTTTATTTACAATTTCCTGTGAGCATATACTTGAGAAATGAGTGCTTTAAGGGTTTCTCGTGAGACTTAGAGACCGAAAGTCTGGTAGTGGCTGGTTTCGTCAAAGATAATTAAAAGAATTAACTTATAAGCGTAATTATTAATCAATTATTAAAATAGAGTCTAACTGTTTATTTTATTTACTTTGATGTGAGCATTTACTTTGAGAAATGATAGCTTTCAGGTTCCTCATGAGACCGATAGACTGAGAGTTAATTAAGTCTTTCAACTTGGATCAGGGAATAGGGAGAGTAATTAGGAGAGCTTTCCGTTTCTCCACTATTATTATTTTTGTAAGTCTCCTTCTCCACATACATATTCTAATAAATCTTACGGGTTAGATAGGAGAATTCCAAAGTAGAGGATGGTTTTCCATTTTTTTTTTTTTTTTTCAAGATAAGAATCATTTTACTAAAAGAAACCACTAAGAATACAATATGACACCACAATAATACAACAGTAAATTTATATTATAATTTAACATAATTTTGAAAATACAGAAAATCAAATCACTTGAATACCTTTTAATCTTATAAATGAACTTGGAAAAAATAGAGTACACAATAGTACCAAATAACTTCGAGTTTCAATATGTACAGATTTCTTCGCCTCTTTCGATATCCTCTCTTTTATAATCGATTGTTTCAAATGATAAAATAAATAATTTCTTGTAAAAATTAAACCCACATAACACAAAATTCTTTGATTTTGAGATTTTTAAGATTGCAAAGTGAGAGGAAAATTACAACCCGAGTTTTTGCACTACAGGGCTATTGTGTTTTGAAAAAAATAGTCCTGACTTTTTTGTTTTTAAAAATTAATAAAATAGAAAACAAATATCCCAAAATAAGATCGAGAAATTCATCTTAACGAAGATAAAAATTCTTACTTATTGCTAAATATTTTTTAACAAATTATTTTAAAAAATATGCGTATGCACACACACACATATTTCTATGATAACAGAAACAACACAATTCCAACAAAATCACAATATTATGTAAAGATGAGCCTAATTTTTATTAACTTCATCATTGAATACAAAAAAAAATTATGTTATTAATTTATCTAATTAAAAATATTATAATTATTTTAAGGTGACATTTATTTTTTAATTTACAATCCAGATAAATTTAAATTTAACTAAAATATAAATAAGATCTTAACATAAGTTATAAGATTAATTTGTATTGCCACTAGTTAAAAATATGAAAATCAATCAATCAATCAATAAACCTTTTGACACATACTTAGCTACAGCATAAAGGATTTTAACAAAAAATGACTATTATTTGTATTAAAAGTTTAAAAATTCTCACACTACAAAATTTTATTTAAAAATAATCATAACTAATATTTTTGAACGAAATTGCCTCCATATTAATATTTTGTGAACCAAATTTTCCATTTTACTATAAACTCTTATTTTATTACTTTACTTATTTTCACTTTTTACATTTATGTTTTAAGCATATTTTTGAAACCCACTCTAATTGGCGATTACAAATTTGACAGTCATATTTAGAGAATTTTAAAATTTTTTTCCCCTATATATTGGTAATTGTAGATGCATTTTGTTGAAAAATGGGTTTTAGTTGAATAATTCCCTTTATTATGCTAAAAAATGGTGTTTTAATTTTTACTTATTAAAAAATTCACTTGTTAAAAAATAATTTTCAACTTTCACTTTCCAGCATACTCGAAAGTGTGTTTTCATACTCAAAAGAGCATACTTTTGAGAGCACGCTAAAAAATGTACTTATGTGAACCTCGTTCTTTAAATAAGGGGGTAATATAATCATTTTTATCATATTTACGTGTATGCACATGTATAATTGATAGACAATCAAGTTGAGACTCAATGATTGTTTTAGGAATTGAGGTTGATAGAGGTTGTGTTTTGAAGTCGTAAATATAAGGACTTAAACAATATTAAATGTTAGTA
>JAWDEX010000008.1:2425789-2456892 GCA_035221805.1 Trichilia hirta | reverse complement strand
GCTGCTAGAAGGAAGGTTGAAGCTGCTTCAGCTGCTTCCAAAAGAGCTGAAAATATGGACGCCATTGTAAAAGCTGCTGAGCTGGCAGCAGAAGCTGTGTCACAAGCTGGAAAAATTGTTGCTATGGGCGACCCAATGCCTTTGAATGAGCTGATAGAAGCTGGTCCAGAGGGCTATTGGAAAGTACCCCAGGCATCTGCTCAACTGGCTGCGAAATCTAATGAGATGAATACTGAAAAAGTGAACGTGGATAGTGTTGGACAGGGTCCAGATATCTCTGCCAAGAATTCAAAAGAGGCTTCCTTAGGTATTAGGGAAATGCAGACCAGTGACCAAGGCAGGTTTACTTTGAGAAATATGTCTGGAGAGTCCTTTGATGACCATGCTCGATTGACAGGTGGCTTTTCTGTTTCGGTTGCGGCCAGTGGAAAGAATACTAAAGGGCACAGAGGCAGCAAGGCTTTAGATTTGGCCAAGACAATTGGGGTTGTTCCAGAATCTGAGATTGGATCAAGATATCCCTCAGTTACCATTCCAATTGAGCAAGAAAGGGGTGTTGATTCCTGGAATGAGATCAGCATCAAGGAGGGTTCCTGTGTTGAGGTTTGTCAGCTTATAGCAATTTAGAATTTCTATCCTCATGAATTTTAACTAGATGCATTGTCGTAGGGTTTTTTCCCTGTTATTTCTGTTTATTGGACTCAGGTGCTGATGTGGAGGTTTTCATATATCATTTGAAAACTTTGCAAGTGCTTAGTTTCTTTTAGAGTTTGATGTTACTGTTGGGTATATGTTGTATGCTTCTATTCTACTTGAATAATTTGGCCATTTAACTTGTTATAGGTTTTCAAAGAGGGAGTGCGTTTTAAGGCAGGCTGGTTCACGGCCAATGTATTGAGTTTGAAGGAGGGGAAGGCTTATGTTTGTTACAATGAACTTCCATCAGATGAAGAAGGTTAGCTACTGTTTTTAATCCCAGCCTGTGCTTGAGTAAATCGGCTGAATGCAGATTCGTGTAAATTCAAAAGCACTGGAAATCCGAAATGATGGGACTTTGTTCTCACATACATGGGGCTATTATGATACAACTGTGACAATATGGTGGCATTTTCTTGTTACTGTGCCAACCTCTGTGCAAAACAATAATGCTCACAGAGGTGGTGGTTTTTGTTTTTTTAAAATAGAAGAATATAATAATTTCATCTTAGACAAGCGAGCTTGACTGTATCACTCATATTCAAGTTGTGCTTAAGAGACTGACTTCAATGGATGGGTGTTTAATTTAGTAGTTTTGTTAATTGCATTGTTATGGCATGTAGTTCCCCATGCTTTCTTTGCATGGACATCTACTGAAAAGAATGGGAAATTAGAGATTTTGTTTCATGTTTTTACCAAATATTTTTGTATTGATGTATTTCGGGTCTTAACCTGTAGGTTCAGAGAAGCTGAAGGAATGGGTAGCCTTTAATGGTGAAGGAGACAAGGCACCTAATATACGCATTGCACGTCCTGTTACTGCCATGCCATTTGAAGGAACGAGGAAGAGACGCCGAGCAGCTATAGGGGAGCATAAATGGTCTGTCGGGGATAGAGTAGATGCTTGGATGCAAGTTAGGTATGAGCATACAATGTCTTATTTATATTCTTGTTATGTATTTCTGAGAGGAGGTAACAAACGTAGGATAGGAATTAAGGTAAGTAATCACAATGAGAGTTCATTTTTTTCAGTAATCATGATTTTAGGATTTGTAAGTTTTTGAACACCTAATAATAATCTGAGGGAACTAACGTTATTGAAGTAGGATTCCATTAATGGTTAAGTGACTGTCGTCAGCACAGCTTGTCATTGGAAAGAATGCAAATCCTCGACACTTATTAGATGATTAATTATATACCTGTGAATTAATTGTGAAATCAGTACTTTAAATCACACAAGCCTATGGTATACTATTTAGATTTAGACCAGACTAGGTGTCACAGGATTTCTTTTGAGTATAGCAGCCAACTTCCGTGATGCGTCAAGTCCACACTTAAGCACCATTATTTTTTTCTTCTTCGGCCTTTGAACTTGCACAATCAAGCAATCACAAAGACAACACAATGTTTGTGAAAGCTTCTTGCCTTCAACCTTGGTGAATGCTCCTATAAAGGTTAATCACGTAAAAAGGATTACAAGTCACTCACCTACTCTCGGTGAATATTCACAAAAAATGTAGATTTTCTCTCTCGGAACTTTTCTCACTCTACTCAGAGCATCTCATATCTGATAAGGACCAAGGTCTCTTTATATACTGAAGCCAACACCCTTGGGGTCACAAGGTATCTTAGTTTTTGATTTGTAATCGAATTTTAACTCATGCCATGTGTCATGATGCCATGTCATTATGCCATGTCATCATTCGAGACCCGCTTGCCACATGTCGTGCCCACACTTACTCGCTTGGTCATAGGAAGAGTTAGATCAGGACTTGTCTCCTAGCAAGATGGTGCACTTTAAGTGGGACTCTTCTTCCTTCTATAACTTCGGTTGATGGACTAAACTAGGGTTCTATGAGGAAGTATATTTTGTATCAAAAACATAACATGCCACCCACTGAACCTCTATGAGCCCTTTGTGTGCATGCCTACGTGCTGCCTGCACGCCTGTGCCTTGCTGTAATGCACACTCTGCCCATGCTCCTGCACACCCCTGTGCCCATCTTGGCTGACTCATGCACTGTTCTATCCAGGCTTCTGCACACACCAAGGCCACTCTGCACATGCTCCTGCACGCACCACAGCCTTTGCGCTCACTTGTGCTGCTCGTGGCTGTTCCATGTGCCCCATGTGTGGCTGCTGCGTGTTGTGCGTGGGCTGCCTTCCTTGCCCACGCGAACCTCCTGATTGCTAAGATCCAGGCATCATCTTAGCCTTGGGTATGCCTTCAAGGCTATGGCTGTGACACTAGGTCAGGCTCATAATGTGCTAGAGTGGTAATTACAGAGTGGTGATTAATGTAGATTTAGTCTTTGAATATGAAACATAAATCATATAAACAATTATTTGTTAACCGAGATAAACAATAAAAATTCCAGAAGACTTTCTTATGGTGGCTTAATAAGCAATGATTCATATATTTTGAGCAACTTGTCTGTGGTTTCCCCAGTCTCAAAGTTGTTTTGAAAATTTAAGATTTCTAGCACAGAACCATATTATAAGTATCTAGTGTTTGATTTTGAAGACAATTTCTCAACTCATCTTAATCAATTCCTCAGAATATTGATTTTGACCTGCTTGACTTAAACTGAGACAATTGATATTGTTATTTGAAATCACTCTTCAGCTCTTTGTGCCTAATATATGGTACATATTTATGTTTGCTTTTATCTTCTGCTTCAGCTGGTGGGAAGGAATTGTTACAGAGAAGAGGAAGAAAGATGAATCTTCGTATACTGTTCATTTCCCAGGTCTGATTAATTCTTTGGTGATTTTTGGCTGTTATATACTTGCCTTAATAGAATGTCTTTTAGATGTTAAAATAAATCATTTTGTGGTTCTGCCAACAGCTCAAGGAGAAACATCAGCTGTTAGAGCCTGGCATCTCCGACCTTCTCTCATATGGAAGGATGGGGAGTGGGTTGAATGGTCCAGTTCAGCACTAAACAACTCTACTTCTCATGAGGTACTTCTAATTGATGTCACCTGGTAATAACTTGGAAACTTCTGTATTACTTGCTTATACTGAGTCATTTTTCTGGTGGTCAGGGTGATACTCCGCAGGAAAAGCGATTGAGGTTGGGCAGTCCCAAAGTTGTTGCTAAAGGCAAGGACAAAATATCCAAGGGTATTGGCATTGTGGAATCTGGGAAATCTAATGAGCCAACTTTGCTTGATTTGGCTGCAAATGAAAAAATGTTTAATATTGGTAAGAGCAGCAGAGATGAGAACAAACCTGATACACTCAGAATGATACGGACAGGTTTGCAGAAGGAAGGATCACGAGTGGTTTTTGGCGTTCCTAAGCCTGGTAAGAAGAGAAAGTTTATGGATGTAAGCAAACATTACATTGTGGATCAGGGTAGCAAGGTTGGTGAAGCAAATAATTCAGTTAAATTTGCAAAATATTTGATCCCTCAAAGTCAAGGATCAGGATCCCATGGATGGAAAAATCCTTCAAGAAGTGAACCGAAGGAAAAACGTGCGGCTGTATCCAAGCCCAAGGTTCTCAAGTCTGGAAAGCCACCAAGTGTTCCAGGCAGAACAATTCTACAGGACAATCCTGCAAGTTCTGCAGTGTCCATTCCTGACAATGGAGGTGATATAGATCACACAGAAAAGATCAAGGATTTTGCAAGGCATGTTGAGAATACATCAAGAAAGCATGACAGCGTGGAGTTCCAATCCTTGTCTACCTCTGAGGGAGTGGCAGAGGGCCCAATGTTGTTTTCATCTATGTCTATCTCATCAGATGCTCCATCGAAGAAAGTTTACACATCGAATCTCAGAAATGAACGGTTAACTAAAGGGAAACTTGCACCTGCTGGTGGAAAGTTGACTAAGACTGAGGAGGACAAAGTATTTAACGGTAATTCTGCAAAAATGTCATCTGAACTTGTTGAGCCCCGAAGATCTAACCGAAGAATCCAGCCAACATCAAGAGTAAGCTTATGAATCTTTTTTTGTTTTTCGAAAACTGGAATTTATGCATTATGTTTTATCAAATAAAATCTTTTGTTACAAATATGTTTCATGATGCATGAAAAATAGCCTGATTCGTGCCTAATCTGTGTTCTTTCCCTCTTTTAATTAAATTTTCTTATTGATCTTGTTACCTGCAGCTACTGGAAGGGCTGCAGAGTTCATTGACCATCTCAAAAATTCCTTCCGTTTCACATGAAAAAGGTCAAAAAAGTCAGAACAGGAGTATCTCAAGAGGTGAGCGTTGAGATTGCAGAATTAACTGGGTTTTCATATTTGATTTTTTGGTCGTGTAGCACCTAGGCATGGTTGAATTTGAGTAGCTGATTTTGTGACAGGAAATAACAATGGTTGAGATGATGAGCTCGTGCAGCATCACTGCCCCAAGAGTCCAGCATGTTCCAGCATAGGTTTTGTGTATATTTATGGTAGAGGAGAAAATTAGGAATGGAAATTCTTGCTTCCTTGCGTTTAGTTATGAGGATGTAGCCTTAGATGTTAATATTGATTTTTAGTTTTACGTTATGATTTGATGACCGTAGGCCTTACCCTAATAGGATGTATATGGAAAATTTCCATGTAGTTTGGCTTGAAATTATATAGAAGATTTCCAGATATTAACGGAGATATACAGGGATCGATAGTCGCATGTGTGATGTGTCCCAGCTGACCCCAGTAAAATCTTTTTGTTTTTGGTACAAAAAGATTGAATGTTTGTCTTGCTTGTCTTTTCCATTGATGATCCATTTACATTAGTTTGAAATATATACATCTTAGGGCAATAGCTGTTATTCTGATGCCCCTTCATTTAAGATTACGGTCTTACTTTTACATGATCTGAAACTTTTCATAGCTGATGCTTGATGCGTTGGTTTAATTTAATGGTTATACTAGAAAATAAATTGAAAGCTGAAAATCGTGACAAAAAAGTTGATGGCTATAGCAGAAAGGTAGGAGATTGAAATAAAAAATTAAAAAAAATTAGGAAAACCATTATAAATCCTAAAATTGTAATGGACATGAATTAGTTAAGTGAACGGATATATTGCATCGAAACCTTGGGAGAGCGGCAGGTATAATGATATTGTCGTCTATTGCTCGAGTTGCTGTATTGAATTATATCAAAGAGCTGAAAACCTGAAATTGAGAAGCTTGGGAGTAATGAGTATCTGTACCCTTGTATGCTTAACCGTCCGACAATTGGTACTTAAGGGGTATAGAGCAATCTGACAATTTGTCCTTGATAGAATGGCTAACCGATTTCTAAAATTCTAAATGTATGGAGTAGTGTTGGACAAGCCTAGGAAATTGACAATCGAACTGACACCATAAATGGAATGTATGACCAACAGCTAATCATAAATCATACAGCAGGCCGGGTAAATTACTAATATCAAAAGGCTATTCAATGAAGATTTGATAATGCAACAAAATGAGTCACAGAAACTCGTCGGCATACCTACGTATCTATGTACCAAGCAAAACTTTTTGCGAACATATGCAGCCATCAAAGTTCACTTCGTTCTGTACATTAATCGATCCAACAGAAGAAGACACTTTATAAAATACCAGATGCCAAATTTGAGCAGACTTGAGCACCCAGGGCAGCACGAAAGTTTTTATGGTGGTAACATTAAAGTAGGCAACGGGATAATATTGCTGCCGTTAGGGCCTAAATCCAACATCCAATTGATTTAACAGCATATATTGGTCGTCACATCATTTTGAAGCGTCCTTCTTCCCCTTAGTCTGGAAAAAGTTCATCACTTTTGTTGTCTACTGAGGTTATTGATTCTTATATCTAGCTTTCCTTCTTAAATCTTCTCTCAACTTGATTTTCACCGTCTTTAGATTGGACCTTTACGATGAAGTTTGTGGAAGCTTTGTCCAAGCGATGATCTCTATCGTTGTTTCCATAATCAGTGATTGGTTGCTCAAAAATACAAGAGCAAGGGAATTCATGAAACCTGCCTCGACCTGGATTCATCTCATCCGGCTCTCCCATGAATCCTCTTTGGCATGACTTTACCTTTCTAGCAAAAGTTTCCCAATCCATTTGGTTCCTTGCCATGAACAAAGCATTGAGCCTTTTGGCATTAAGTCTGATGGTCTTCTTATGCCCTATGTATCTATCTCCTTTGATTCGTAACACTAATAGTATCCAACTGGTCGGATTGGCCCGTAAACAGAATCAACTCGGCCCGGACTACTGTTCACCTGATCCAGGCTAAAGTCACCGACATAAAATCAGAGGCCCAGACCTTTACGACCTCGAAATTGTTAGAGCCCGTTGATGGCATGAAACAACGATTGAACCAGCAGGCCGATCCGATTCAAACTGCCGATTCATGTCCTTAAAAAAATTATAAAAAATTATTGCTGTTACCCAATAGGCAGATAGTAGCCTGCCAAATGGCAGGCTATTGCCTATTTGGAACGGTAAAATTTACCATTGCAATTGCAATGGTTAAATCTCTTTCCCCCTTTTCTTCATTTATAAATTCCCCCTCCCCATTAATTATTTCATATTTTTATTCAATTTTAGCAAAATATTTTTTTCACTTCTAAAATTCTTAATCATTCCCAAAAATCAACAAATTTTAGTGGCTCCTAATCATCAACAATCTGAGGTTAGTAATTATATCATATTATATTAGTATATATTATTTAAATTAATTTATTTATTAATTTTTTTTATTTAAAAAATTAGATTTAGCATTTAATTAATTATTAATTATTAGATTTTAAAAGTTAAAGTTACTAATAAATTAATTTTTAATAATTTAATTTTAAAAATTAAAAGCTAGTGATTTAACTTTTATTAATTTAAAATTTTAAGTTAGTATTTAATTAATTATTAAATTTTTATTTTTAGTTATTAGTTCAACATTTAAATTAATACTTAATTAATTATTAAATTTTTATTGTTAATAACTTAATTTTTAAAGGTTAAAGTTACTAATAAATTAATTGTTAATAATTTAATCTTAAAAATTAAAAGCTAGTGATTTAACTTTTATTAATTTAAAAATTAAAAGTTAGTAATTTAACTTCTATTAATTTAAAAATTTAAGTTAGTGTTGAATTAATTATTAAATTTTTATTTTTGGGTACCAAATTTTAAAATTTATAAGTTAGTAATTTAATTTTATTATTAATTTAAAATTTAAGTTAGTGCTTAATTAATTATTAAATTTTTAGTGTTAGTTTTTAAATTTTTAAAAATTAGAGTTAAATTAATTGTTAAAATTTTGTTATTAATAACTTAATTTTAAAAATTAAAAGTTAGTAAGTTAATTTTTTGTTAATTTAAAATTTTAATTTAGTATTTAATTAATCATTAAATTTTTATTATTAAGAACGAAATTTAAAATTTTAAAAGTTAGTATTTAATTAATTTATTTTTCTTAATTATTTTGAGTTTTGTTGCATGTATTTTTACTTATTTATTATTATTTTTATTTATTAATTTAAAATAATTTTATTAGATATAATTAATTAGAATTATTAGTTTTTTAATTATTTTTTATTTTATTTTATATAATTAAAATTATTTATATTATATTGTATTATTATTGAATTTAATCTTTTAGCACTAGAAAGTTAAAATTAATTTAAATTTTTACTCTAAAAAATTAATTATTTATATTTTTTAGTTAATAATTAATTATTATTGTTAATTTTTCAATTATTATTTATTTAATTTAATTTAAATTATTCATATTATACTTTATTATTATTGAATTTAATTATTTTTACATTAGAAAGTTAAAATTGATTTAAAATTTTGCATTAAAAAGTTAAAATTAATTTAAATTTTTGCATTACGAAGTTAAAATTGAATTTAATTTTTGTATAGAAAGTTAGAATAAATAAATTGAATTAATTTAAAATTTAATTAAGAATTAATTTTGAGTTATTAAATTAAAATGACACATCTACTCGTCACAAAAATCACACGAATTTTCTTATGATATCAATGAATTAGTGATTCTATTTGAACACTATAAAAATATTTTTAAAAAATAATTTTATCATAATACAACAAATCCAACAAAAGTAATACCTATTACTAATATTCAAAGTAGACAACCTAGCTCTATAAGATGACAAATTTAAAAAAAAAAAAAATCGAGCTTGATAAAGTAAGATGTAAACTTCGTGATAAGATGTACGTATACAAAAAAAAAAAAAAAATGAATTAGGTAATCCTAAAAAATACAAATAAAAAATATCTAAGACACTTAAAAAATTTACATAAACAAATACAAATAAAAAAAACATATAAAATAGTAAGTAATAATTTTTGTTTTGATTCTACTGTGTTTAGAGATGTGGTTTGTCAATGATTAATTGTAAATGATCAACTATTTATATAAAGTGAATCTCCACATTTATTGAAACGATGTAATATTAACCAAAAATATCTAGCACCACGGCACGAACAGATGAACTTAAAAAATTTTAAAAAATAAAATAAATTTTAATTGCCATTTTAGAATTAAGTAAATGTACGTTTTTATTGATATCTCACAATTGGAGAAACATTAATGATTTATATTATATTTGTATTACTTCTCATTAAATTAATAAAGATTGATGATTAAATAAAAAAATTATAAAATTTAAATCTTTTGAATTTTTACAAAATGCTAGGACTATTATAAGAGTTATTAAGAGTGTTATATAAGAGTTTAGAATTACAAATATAATTCTTTGTATTTTATTTGATAATGAATTTAATAACACAGCTATCATTTCTCTTCTTAAAGATGCATTAAACTCACACTTAGAAGAATTTTTTTTTTTTTTTACAATAGATGTGTTTGTCACATATTGAATTTATGTGTACAAGATAGTTATGAAATGATGAAATCAACAATTAATATTATTAAGAGTGTTATTCTTTGTTTCAAATTAGCTCTAGTTAGAACCTCAATCATTTAGAGAATTGTGCAGTCAATACAAGTTGAGGGTGAAAAAATTGATTTTATATATGTCAACGAGGTGAAATTCCACCTATGAAATACTGAAAAATATTTTGCCTTATCGAATTTCGATTATAAAATTTTAGAATATGAAAATGAGCAGTTATGAATTAATTGAAGGGCGTTTTCGAGTTGTAGAAATTATTTCACAGTTTTTATCAATACTAAAAGAAGTCACAAAGCTTTTATCTAGGCAATAATATTCAAAAGAACATAACATAATTCCTACATTATGTAGCGTTGCATATACTTTTAAACAATACATAGAACATCCGATATTTACTAAGATAATGTTGGTTATGATAGATAAATTTAGAAAATATTACAATGACATCCTATTTTTATATTGTATTGCATTATGTCTAGACTTTTGGATGAAATTTTCTGATTGTAAAATTCTTGTAGAACAATTTTATTCACTTTTAGATTTAAACAATTATGAACATTTGAGTTACAAAATTCAAAGACGGATCAATCAATGTAAGAAAATTTTATTATCCAATCTTTCAAATATTTTTCACTTGTACGAAATTGAGTATTTTACAAATATTTTTATATCTATCAATTGAGCGAGCTCTTCTTCCTCTTTCTCAACTCCTATTATTTCTATCAACAATTTTAATCTATACATGAAAGTCGACAAGAGACCAAGAAGAGCGTCATCATCATTTAACGAGCTATCATACTATGTGTACAGTCTAACTATTGAACTAGAGACATTTTAATATTTTAAAATAGTAAAAAAAAAAATCATAAGTTTTATCCTATCCTATTAAAAATGGCATGAAATTTTTTCACATTACTAGTATCTATGGTTTCATTAAAAAGTACATTCAGTTTAAGCGGTAGAACATTAGACTCACGTAGAAGTACAATGATCACGGAAGTATTAGATATGCGAATGTGTTTTAAAGATTAGATTAACGAAAAAAGAAGACTACAACAATTTCAGTAACAATCATCTCCTTCAGCTGACTTTAATTATGAATGAGATGAAGAAGAAGATAACGAAGACGAAGAATGATAATATTTAATTACCTCTTTATAATTAATATTTATATTTAATAATTTTTAATGAAGTAAGGTCTAATATCTTTCTTTTTGTAATATTTTTTTAAATAACTTGTTTTATTTTTTAATTATCGTTATAATATATGATTTAATGTAAAAATGTTTATGAGGTTCGGGCTCAAATATCCTATTTATGGTATTTTTTAATTAATTAATAAAATTTAATATTATTGAAGGTATTTTCATATAATTTTCAATAAATCAAAAAATATTTTAGATTTATATTCATTAAATTAAAAAACAAACAAACTAAATCTGAATGAATCGTTCTATGAACTTGAATTGAAATCAAAATCGAAATCGAAACCGGCCCAGAACTGAACTGTTTGATAAATCAAAACCAGCATAGACCGACAAGTTACCAATTTTATCTTCAATTTTGAGTCGGTTTAATCTATCGTGAATCGTTGAACTGATCCAGCCCGGACTATCATAATTCTAGGTCGGTTCCATTCTTTTCAATTCTCCGTACTGGACTGAACTAACCCAAAACCATCAATTCTGACACGTTAAACACAATTGCATAACACATGATTGACCAGAAATAGTTAGTGGTCAATGCCCAAAAGAAACGAAATGCAAGAGCAGCAATAACAACAGAAACAATGAAGATGTAGCACCGTACGGCCAAATGCTTAAAAGTTTCGGGCAAAAGTTATTCATCTAATACAGGTTTCATGATAAGACTTTCCTGCAGTAACTAGGAATCTGCATATTTTCAGAAGGTTATGACACTGTAGTCAATGAGATCAAGAATCTATTAGCGCATAATAGAAAACAGGATCAAGATATCATATAGTATATCACCAAGGAAACACTAATAACCAAATTCAAGGTTCAATTTGTTGTGCACAAGTTTTGATTGTAGCTCTAGTCAGCATGCTTTATTTAGCCAATACAGAATTTACGATATTTATCTGCTAAATGTGTAAGTGAGCATAATTGGTGCCAAAATTCTCAGACTACTTCACAAAACAGGCCAACCGTTTGTCAGTTCTGGCAAAATCATGGAAGACATTGCAAATCAATGCCAAAATTAAGAGGGTACCCATTTTCACAAGCAAACCTTGATTCTCACTAAATCCATCAGACTTCTGAATTCTTTTTGGTCCAATTTCTGCTGTGCAACTTTAAAATCTAAACTAATACATCTCAATCACGTCTGAATGGCCAGGAGCCCATGTGTCATGGCAAGTTTTTTATTATACAGTCCCAACCGTATTTAGAAAAGTATGCTAATCAACCGGATTCTCACTCAGATTTAAGGACTAGTTATTTTATCACTGTATTAGCCATCTGGAACCAAAATCTGATACTAGCACAAAGCATGCAGAATGGTTCAATCAGGGGCCATCAACGAGTGAAAATGTTTTAATTTAAAGTCACGATTGCATATTTTTCCTACATACTGAACCCACTGTAAACATTTGTCCATCCCTTCATTCTGAATAAAGCTTAAATCTAAATGCATAAGATCATCACACAAGAAATATAGAACAGATTCTCACCTTCGACCTGTGAGAATTTTGGCCATATTTCCGTTGTTGTTAGTGAAAAAAACATCAATCTCGTCACAAACAATGTAGTCAACGGCAGCAAGTCTGAACGAAAGAGGAACAAAAGGTTTCAACTCTTCATTAGCAAGCATTTCCTTTGTACAAAAGTTTGGGAATAGTCCTCTTAGAGGTCGCAGCGTATCTTCTTCCCCATATATTTCTCCAGATGTAATATAGAGGTATGTATCATTCGCAAAACCAAGTGCCCTCAGCATCAGCCCCACCCAATCAGGAGTAAGTGGCCTCGCTTTCGCTCTCCCTGGGGACTTAAATCATGTGTTTTTAAATAGAAGAATACAATTTTTACTTCAAGTTACAAGATATAGATAAAAGAAATGCTAGAAGTCATCTTCATAAGCATTGTACAATTTCTTTTGGGTAATTGGTTACGAAATGGAGAAGATGCATTTCCAATAAAAATTAGCCATTTCCAATGAATCCTGCATTCTGTCAAGAAGCTTGGGTTATTTGAGTCATAACAAATGGATTTATACGTACAGCCAGCTGAGATTTACAATAAAAAATTGAAATAAGTCACAAGAGTAGCAATCTCACAGGTAATGTTGCCCATCGTTTCCTTATTCCACCAAGCTCATATATCTCTTTATCACCGCACTGTTCACGACCCTAAATCGCGGGTATGCAAGCTAGGGCAGATTAGGCTAAGTAGGCGACTCTAAGATTAGGAACGGTAGCGTGCGGGTAGTTAAGCAGTAGAACTTATTATTCCGCACGAGCTGGTCGGGAATTGGAGCCGTTCCCCTGATGAGCCCAAGACAGGGCGAAACTAGCGAGGCATATCGAAGCGGAAGGTAATGCAACCTTGAGCGGGGGAGCTTGAAGTGCGAGAGCCTGACGAGTTAGTACAAATGCATCTCAAGGATCATACTTGTGGATTAAAAAGGGGCGCGAAGCGCGTCGCAATGCGGAGCATTAAGCACAACATGAGCGGAGCATGCATAGCGCACCACAAGCGCGGGAGATGCGCACAATATAAGGCAAAGTTGTGAGAGAGAAGCGTACACATAAAAGGACACATGAGGGCACAACGGAGGTTGTTCGAATGTACAGGGGCCGATGCTCAAGAGTGCAGAGGCAAGAGGCCGTGGACGTACACAAGCATTGGAGCCAATGGCGTGAGGCAGCGCCAAGTAAAGAGTGAGATGTTCAGTGCTCAAGGGAGCACAGGTTGAGGCCTTCGGCGCAAGTAAGCGTCGAATGATAAGCAGAATGCTCAAGTGCTCAAGAGGGCATAGGCATAAAGCCATCGGCGGGAGAGAGCGCCAAGGGATGAACAACGCTAAGTGTGCAAGAGTGCACCGGATGAGGCCTTAGGTACAAAGGAGCGCCGAGTGACAAGCGAAGTACTATATGTGCGTAGGCGCAATAGCACAAGGTCGTAGGCACGGGAGAGTGCCAAGTATAGGCAGGATGCTCAAGAGTGTATGGGCATATAGGCTATGCCAACAGTGCAGGGGAGTGCTAAGCTATAAGCAGGGGAGCGCCAAGCTATAAGCGGGATGTTCATGTGCGTATGGGCACACAGGCTAATGCCATTGGCAAAAGGGAGTGCCAAGCTATGAGCGGGATACTTGAGTGAGTAAAGGCACACAGGTTGAAGCTAGAGGCGCGGGGGAGTGCCTTGATATGAGCAGGATGCTCGGGTGCGTAGGAGCGCACTGGTGAGAAGCCAAAGGCACGGGAGAGTGCCAACACATGCTCGATGCGAGCGGCGAGATAATGTGTGCTTGAGTCAGCATACATTGAAGTGCACAACGGACAGTGCCCAGTGGCATGCACAATGGGCGAGCGAATCTCCATAGGAAAGATGTCAAGTGAACATGACTTAAGCCTCGAAATAATGTCAAAGCGCAATGAGACGTTATGGCATATTGGTCGAGATAGAGAAGATCGAGACTAGGTGATTTAGTATCTGAATGCAAGAAAAGTATGGGGATCGAAATTCTCGCAATTCTGAGAAGCCAAACAAAGAATTGGCTAATATTCCTTTTTATGTTGTGATAAAAAAGTTGAAGATAGAGATCTTCGTAAAACAGATATTGTGTGAAAATATGTGTTGAATTTTTGTGAGTTGAGTATCTGATAAATTGTGCTAGTAATATCAGAAAAGTGGATTGTTGACCGGGTCAGGGATTCGATGCATCTCAGGCCGACGCCGCTGGAGCAAAAGAAGTCTTGTGACACCTAGCATAGGCCAATTTGCGCGTACTTCCAAAAGTAACCACGACTACTAGGGAAGAATCTGGAGTGGGGGATGATACAACGCATTTGGTTATACAACCATGAAACACAATCTCATCATAAATCCAATATTCGGCGGTTGAGATGGGTGGAAGTTGTAATTGAACACGCGAGAAAGGATGCAGAAGATTCAAACTGAAATCCTGATCAACTTTAATAAGCCAACCCCTTGAAGAAAAGTACTTTGACGAGTTAAAATTTGGCAAGATTACATGTTGACTCGCACCATCAAAAAGACTGAAGAAACAGCATACATCATTGTCATTGCAATCTTTTATTTTGAGAAGCTTAAGCCAAGGAATTCGATTCGTTCTTTGTCTGAAATTCTCCAAAACTGCTGCGGATCTCCATGAAGTGCAAACTTGATCAAAAGAAATAAAATCATCATACAATTTCACCCGTCTAGCAATTTCGACAAGGAGATGGGGATCAAGTTCAGATCAGTTGTAGTTAGCGGCCATGCTTGCTTTTCTGTCTCTTTGCGTTGGAATGTACAAGGAAAAGAGAGGGTAATTATGTTTTTATAGCCATTACGGTGGAAGTAGATATTAACTTACTAACGGACACATGTCGTTCTAATTTGAATCGGTGACGGGTTGCCAATTGGATTCCAATTTGGAGTTCAATCTACAAAATCCTAAGAAGATTACGATTGGGGCCACAAGACGTCTAGTTCTATTGGCATACCGCACATGTGCTTTAAAAATCCCATCCATCGCCAATACTATTTCTGGATGAGCTGCTGGTTCAATCTATTGTACTCTTTTAGTATTTGATTTTAATATTATATATATATCAATTACAAAACTGATCACAAAACTGAAAGTGGAGATTAACTTAAGAGACTTCCAAGGATACGTTGTTGAATACACATAAGCCTTGTAAAATTAGGATTGAAGGGCCCCATGTACGGTACTACGGACACCCTTCTCGCATACTTTAAAAAACCAATCCTATTAGTCGTCCCGCCCTCAGCCTAATCTATAAATTTCAAGTGAAATTAAACGCATATTTATGACATAAATATTTGTTATTGGACAAAATTTAAAATATTAAATATTAATTAAAAAAAATTAGATGTTTACAAGAATAAGATTTAAAAGTGTTCTTCATATTGATTGTGATTATATGGTTGTTGTTGTATGAAATCTAAAATTATTAAATATTAATTAAAAATATGTGAATCATATTAAAAATTAATGATATCGAATATTTTTTATTATTTTATTTTTAAAATTAAATAAAATTCAATAATTATAAACATATCCTAAATAAATCATAGTTCTTTGCTTTTGCATTTAAAATGTTTAGAGTGTGTATTATAGTTTGTATTAGAATAAACGTATTTTAAAAATATTATATATGTATAGCAATACATTGAGTAGATTAAATGTTGTCAAACCCTCTTACTATTGATATCTATTTTTTTTTAAAGAAAAAATTATTAATTAATTATTGGCATTATTATTTATAAAAATATAATTTTTTTTTTTTACTTTAAAAATGAGTAATGCTAAAAAAAGGAACTTTTTATTTTAAATAAATGCGATTTTTATTAAATTAAATAATATATTTTTATGATTTTTTAAAATTATTTACTATATAATGAGTGTTTGATCCATGCTTACAAATTTCTGACATAGCATTGTCATTATTTGATTTTCATAATGATAAATCCATCAATACATTTTTTTTAAGGATTGTAATTTATTTTGTAGAAAGTAATTATGAATGACAACAAATTTTTGTAAGGACAAAGAAGAGAGTTTCCTCACAAAGCAGCTGTAAGTGACATGCTGCAATGATGACTATATATACTTTATAATAATAAATAGCATAGTTATTGGGATACAACATAGCCAAAATGACTATATTTATGTTATGCCCACCTTAGTGCTTCACATGATCAAAGATAGAATATAATCTAATTGAATTTTGGGACATAAACACAATAAAAATGAAATATGTAAATAAAAAAATAATAAAAATCAGGGAAAATTTTGATAGTCATTTGTTTTTTTATCATAGAGGGTCAATCTTCATGGACCAGCTTCTCATAGTATAAATGGTAATAATTTATAGAAATTATGTAAATAATTTCAGGGGAAATAATTGAAATATTTAATTTCTTTTTCTCGAATGATGTTATAAGATTCCAACTAGGACATTAGGGAAGAAGTCAAAAAGTAGTTTGAAAATCTAAAAGTGAATCGATAGAATGGTTTGAAATTTTATGTAATTAAAGACCCTAAGGATATAGGAGATCTCTGGCTAGTTTGCTTTTAGAAGATCTTGTTATTGATAATCAATTGATGAGAAATTGTAAAAATTAAGTAATGCATGTTCTTCATTTTGTATACCATTACCATGGGTATATCGTTCTCATTAATCTTATATATTTGACCACATTGAATGTAAAATTTAAAAATGAATAAATGACACATAAAAGTTATTATATTCTAATTATTTTTATTTAAAAAAATAAAAATATCTAATATCTTCCAATTAATGAAAAAATAAAAGAAAATATTGCAGAGTGTAGAAACAGTAAAACACTATTCTCCTTTATGGGCCTGACAATGACGAAAAAAAATTTCCTTGCACGATTCTAATTCCGTATAAACAAAATTATTCAAACGACTTATCATTAAAGCATGTTTTGAAAATATAATATAGAGCCTAATGACCCCAGGATTGGAGAATTGCTTTGCAGAACAAGCAAGCAAAGCAAAGGACCAGCAAAGATATGGCATTTTGTGCATGGGAGGTATGGATATGCGTAATCTAATCCCTATGCAAATTAAAAAGCATATCAATATGTTATTCCAACAACCCAAGCTTTAATCTCCATTAAAAATTATTTTTCTTTCTCATCAATATGGTAGTATTATAACGCATAATTAATGCAAGTTGCAAAATTTATGATTATAAACCCATTTCAGTTTCATTTCATTTCAATGCCCCAGCTTTAGCGCTTTTTGGGATCTCTCTGCAGAGGGTTAAAAGGGTTTCGTTGGTGGGTTCTGAGGAGTTGGAGGGAGGGACACATCAGGGTTTTAATTGGTCAAATTGGGTTCATCTGGGTTCTTCTTCACTTAGGGTTTATTCGGGATCTTCTTATTTCGAGTGTTTTGATTTATTTCACTGTTCCAGCTTGTGAGGAAGATTGTCTGGGATAGAGATTGCTTAGTTTTATCGGGGTTTTTTTGTATCATATATTGTTATTGACTGTCATATGCTTTATTGATTCTCAGCACTGGAAAAGTTCCGTTGAGAAGGCAATGCTGTTGATCTGAATTAGAGCTCAAATTTTAGATAATGGGTTCATCTGGATTCTTTTTGATATGTATTCTGCATTCAATTATAGCTCTAACATGTGGTGGTTTGATGATGTTTTACTCTGAAGAGATTTCTATCTTCGGTCATGGTATTGAGGTTGCAAGTAAGCTGCAAGGTTCAACACCTCACGATCAACTATTGATCCAAACGTCTGAATCATTTTCTGGGTTGCTTTTGTTTTGTATTGGATTGCTTTTATTCATGGTTGCATTTATTAAGGATAGAGAGTTTCAGAGCTTCTTTGCCAAGGGATGTGTTGTTCTTCACGCCTCAGTTGCTGTTTGGAGACTCTATTTTGAAAGAACACTTGATGATCTTGCTGGTGATTTGCCTAGGCTGGTTGTTGGAGATATTGCATTGGCTCTTTCTTGGGTTTTCTTTCTTGTGTGTTCATGGAGGGAGAAGTATGACTAGATAGGGAATTGTAATTGTAAAAAGTATTTGGTTTTGTGGAAAAAGTTGTTGAATGAAGATGTGATTTTGCAACCTATGCTTATTGATAATGCTTCTTGAGCACCTTATTGAATGAATTTGAGCTGAAATTGGCGAACGATTCCATGTTTGCAAGTATCTATGTTTTTCTGGATACAATTAACGGATCGCAATCTGGTTGTGCATAAAGCCTATTCTTGATCTAGAACATTCTTGATGTGTGAGAAAGTGGATCTGGGATTGGATATTGAATCTGATTTATTTTATGTTGTTTTTCTCCGCACGTAACGGTGTGCTACTTTAGGCTTTTTAATTTCATGAAACTTCTGGACATCTTCTTCACATTCAAATAAATGACTTCACATGCTACTTTTTCCGACTCCCTAAGTTAAATTTGCTTGCTTTGGTGTTTCCCAGCGCAAACAAGACGTGAATTTGGAGGTTCTTTTTTCCTTGATAGCGGGAGAAATGACATCTAGTTCTCATTCCCCTTTGGTTTTTAGCCTTTCCATCAGGAAAGCGAGAAAGACATTTTTTTCTAACTGGCATTTGGCATTTCATCTCTCTGTCTGCAAATGCCTAAGACAATCTCCTTTTCCCCCTGTGCTTAGCTGGAGAGCCTAGCAGAAGAAGCAATAAAAAATCTCCCCCCTTTTTTTGGCATGATTGCAAAAGATAATAAAACATTCAAAACATCCATGGTACGCTGGATTCTCTCTTCATGCCAATTTTACTGGAACTTAAAATATAACGAGAGTAAAATTTGATAGTGTAGATCAACCAATTCTGAAGAATATCACTTAGTGGGGTCAAAATTCTTCTATAAAATAAAAATAAAATGAGAGTAAAACAATATAGCGTTACAATGGATTAGATTGTGTTCGAACACAACTGAATTGATTTAGACACCTGGCTTAACTTGGTCGAACCTAATAGATTTCTAATAGGAGATTCCATGAAAAACAAAATGAGGACCAAAGTTGACACCATTCATATTCCAGAGGCACCCGCAGGAAAAAGGGACTCTTCAATTTCTAATATAACTGTGATTTTATTGTTCTGCGAAAGTATCAAAATACAAAATTATAATTTTTTCGGTGGTTAAACAATAAAAATATATATACATATTTTTGTTTTCTGAAAAAAAGACAGTGATTGCATTATGTAAGCGTGTATTCGTTCCATGGGCCTAGATCTGATATAGGTTTACCGATCCGGCCCAATTTGCCCGCTACCAGGTCTACTGCTTCTCTTCATATTCATTATTAAACTTCGTATTTTTGCAGCGAAAGACCTTCTTCAGCACCAACTTTTTCCGGCGAAATTCAATTGTGAGTATTTCTCTTCGGTTTTCTGCCTTCCCTGTACAAAATTCATTTTTTTATAATAAATACTAAATCACTAGCTTGCTAATGAAATTTTCGTATTTCTGATTCTGAAGTGTTGAAATTCCAGAATTGAAAAAAAAAGAAGCAATACTATTCTTCCTTTTTCAAATTAGATATTTTTACTAGATTTACGGTGCCGGGTAAAGTTTTGGGAAATTGTTTTTTGGTTGTGGAACTTAGTATTTTTTTGTTAGGAACTGATGCAGTTCCGAGTTGGGTGGATTTCAGATGCGTTTGTATGATTTTGGGCCTCAAAACCTTTAAGCTAAGTGGTTTGCTAATTGGTTTTTGTTGAATCCTGTGAGCTACCGCAAACTGAACCAAACACTGTGGATCAGTTTAGTTTGGACTGGTTGGTTTGATTGGGGATTTGATTGTTAGATAAAAAAAAGTATGTTCATTGTTAGTACATGCTATTTATGTGAAGAATAAATACAAAGTACAAACGGATGCTAAATATTGATGCTATACTCACAAGTTCGTTCTAATTTCTCTTAACATTTTGGTTTTTCATTTATTTGTTCTCATGTGTTGTCCATTAGTGATGTCTGAAGCCTATCTTTGCTTAAAATTTGACCTGTTTTTCCCTTTCTTGTTTTCCAGCATCATTTGTTTTGAGATCTTGATTTCTTGAAGGTTTTGTGGCAATGGGGGGTCTACATATGCAAGGCACTCCCTCTACCTTTGCAGTGCAAGGTTCAGAGCCAAATCAAGCATTGAAAATCAAAAACTCTGGTCCAGAGTCAAAGCCCAAGAAGAAAATCTGTTGTGCCTGCCCCGAGACTAAGAAGCGACGTGATGAATGCATTGTGGAGCATGGTGAAGAGGCATGTGCAAAATGGATTGAAGCTCATCGTAGGTGCCTCCGCTCCGAGGGCTTTAGTGTTCGAGAATGTTAGTGATAGCTTAGTTTGCAATTTCAACCCAATCAGGCATATAGACATTACAGATGACAGTCAATTTTAAACTTACAGGAATAAAGCAAGGAAGATAAACTTTACTTGACTTCTGATCTCTACGTCTGTATTTTTTCATACGTGATTTTGTCACGTTCAGAATTTGAAACGAAAAGGGTAAAATACATTATTTGCATTCCTTTGTTTTTATGTTTCATCTGAACTGGTAGTCACTGATATGGTCGTCTTGAACGTTAAGTGCGTAATTCATTCGTATTTATCATCCAACAAAAATTGAGATGGGTTGTAGAGCTCAGAGCATAACATCAACCTTTTTTAATTTGAATAATATTATGTTGTCTATTTTATTTGTCTCAATTGGATCAAGAACTTCAACAAGCTAATCAAGAATGTGTATAAGACTGTTGCTTGAAGCGTTTCAAGAGAGTGAAGTTCTGATTGCAACAATTTGATCATAACAGCAGGTGTACATGACAAATTCACCTTATTCGATTTTCGTTTTATTCGTCTTTGTTCCAAGTTTTGTTCCCTGTTCTTCTCTAGGAATGATAGCATGCTAAATTGCTCGGGTGCGGGGTGTTTTAGCCTCAACAATACCCAAAAAGAACAAAGCTGTATATTGAAAGAACTTTTTATGAATAAAGTTTGTATTATATTCCCCAAGCAAGCCATAATTTAGAGGTATAATTGTAGCTTTTGTTATAAAACTGTAAATAAACCAGGAACGACGATTCTTAGTAATTAAAGTTTTCCATTGTTTTTATGATATTAGTTTTGAGCAATAGCTTATGTAGTAATTTATCAGAAATAACATGAAGAGCAGAGTGTATACAAATAGTATTACATTAAAAACCACTGGTCATCGACATGGCCATTATATTACGAAGGGAAACACAAACCTAGAGTGAAAACAGGCATTTCACTCCGCACTCACAAAGAAAATTACACAAGACAATATTTTTATTCCAATCACATTATTTAATAACCCCGCAACTTTAGACATTTCGTTGTTGCGGTAGTAACTTAATGACTACCGCAAGTGCAGTTTGTACAAGTGCAGCGGGTTCCGCACTTGCACTTGCCATCATTCTCATCTGCTGGAACCTCCGTCACAACAGTGCTGACAAAGCTGCAGAAACAACAAGTACATTAACGTTAGGGTGGGAAGAAACTACTTGTATTGGCTTTAATCTCAACTTGTATAATTTTTAAGTAGTTTGTATAGTGGGACGGATTATATATAGATTAAAAGGCAGCTGAGATCTCAAATATTTTCGTTATCTTGAAGTTTTTGACAGCTGAATTTTAATTCATTATCTCAGAATCCTGATAATCGTACATAATCAAAGATTATTTCAAGTTCTCTCAAGAGTTTTAATTTATCTAGTTTCTTGAGGCATCTTTTACAGCTTTTATTGTACTGAACAACTACCTCGTCTCAGTCTCAACGAAGTCAGCAACATAGCTGCTTCCCTTCTTCCTGCGAGGACAGAAAACATCATGTAAGCTATAAATAGACTAGTATATACACGAAGTTCTAAGTTCCAAAAACATGCACAAACAATAAGTTAAACATATATACCTTAACTATAACATAACATATAAAATAAAACAATTCCAAAGAAATAGTTTTAGTTCTATTCAGAATCAAAGAAAGTCCATAGTCTCCTTATTCCATCCTAGTTGTTGCAAAATCTATAGTATAACCATTAACAAGCTTGGCAGGGCCTGGCAAATCGATACAGAGCTCATGGGCTTGGTAAAAGTAGGTAGCCCCGAACTCCATAACCATGCAGAGATTTGAACACAACCACAACACAAATAATATCTAGACTCATGAAATTATAAATAATATTTTAACAATGAATTGCTTGTACTTACACACACTTGCTCCTGTCAGCGCAGTCACAGTTTCCGCAGGTGTCCGACATCTTTGATATGGAGATTAGTAAATAGAAAGATAAAACGTAGACTGATTGTTTTGTATACAATTTTCTTTACCGCTATATCTCCGTGGCTTCGGACCTTCTCCAGTATATAAAGGAGAAGGATAGGAACGTAATGCAATGCAATGGCATTGGATGTAGTGGATCATTAATCTTGGACCCACCAACTTTGTTCGATGAGTCCCACCTAGGCATGAGAGAAGCATACGACTCTCGAGGAACCCTTTGAAGGAATCTTGATAATGGAGGGATTGGCATTGGCTTTCTTATCCCCCTCTCGTGTCAATGTCATCAGAGTGGGAGAAGCGGTACATGCAATTTGATAGGATATACGGATTCCAATTTTAGAAAAAATTTAAATCGCGCGAGTAAAGGAGTGATAAAATTCAAGTTGATCAATTCATTTAAAAAGAAAATTAAATTTTTCTTTTCTAGATTAAGAATTTAACAGTACAAGAAACTTTTTAAGTCTTGCTATTATTATAATTATTTATTTATTTGTTTATTATTTTCGAATTATTTACACGAGTATTATGACCTGTAAAATTAGGTACACCTGTTTTAATCAGATACAATGAGAAAGGTATAACTTTTTTTTCCCCTTTATATTTTTCCTTTATTTTCCTTTTTTTTTATTTTTTTATCTTTTATGCTTTAGGAACCTGTTACCACTAGATTAATAGATTCCCTACAACAATGGATCAAACTGAAAATAAAACGACAAGTGCATTTCTAGACCCTTTTTTTCAACTCCTTAATTATTCCAAAGCTCAAAGTTCCTTTTTTGGCACTATGATTTTTATTTTTTAAGCAATAAATTAAAGTAAATTAATAGCTGTGCAAAAAATAATTTTAACACGTTTTATGTATAATTATGTTGTAAATTATATAGAGAGAGAAAGATATTTAACACAAATAATCATATTTTATAAAAGGTAAACTTGTACTTAACTATTAACTATTAAAAATTATGTATAGATTCACATAAAATTTCATTCATAGAAATTTGAGAATTTTTATATCGAATTAATCGTAAAAAATCGACTTAAAAGATGTGGAAAGCTTTAAAGGATATTGGGCATCGAATTTTAAGATAATGGGTATCATATTATTCATGAAAAATTTCAGGTCTTGATTAGATAGCTAGCAAGAAAAAAATCATACTCTAATGGCAGGAAAAAAAAGAAATTAAAAAAGATTCTCTAATGCCTGAAAAAGTCTAGAGAAACGTAGATATCAAACAAAAGGTTTTTAAATCAATTGCTTCACCAAGTAACCAATGTTGCTTTCGAAAATTCTTGTCGAAGAAATTATAGCTTTACATGCATATTTTCAATATTTTTATCTTAACAAAAACAAAAAATGAAGAAAAGCAAAAAAATAGAAATCTTGATTTTCCTCCCATTTTCTTTCCCCATAGTTTGTCTATATCAATGTTTTGTTTGGTTGCCAAGAAAAATCTGAGTTTCAAATTTTGACCCATTTTACTAATATAGTTTCCTTGTTCATTTTATTTACACTATTTATATTTGCTACGAGCATTTTACTTAAGAAACGATTGCTTTCAGGTTTCTCGTGAGACTGAGAATTATTTAAATTTAACTCCTTCAACTTCGAACAGGGAATAGGGAGAGGAATTATTGGACGGACTTTCCGTTTCTCCTCCATGTTTTTGGTTTTTAACTCCCCCTTCTTCATAAATGCAAATACATATTCTAATAAATCTTACGTAACTCCAAAGTAGAGAATCGTTTTCCATTCTTATTTTCTTTTTCTTAAGATAAAAACCATTTCATTAAAATTAATAGTTAAAGAGTACAAGTAAAAGAAAAATGATTATGATTTAATGTAGTTTTTAAAAATACAGAAAATTAAATCACCCAGACATTTGGTTGAACAACATTTAATTCTATTGATGAACTTAGAGAAAATAGAATACAAAATAATACCTTAGAACTTCGAGCTCCAACACAAAAATTTCTGGGATTCTTTTGATTTGCTATCGTTTATAGTCGGTTCTTTCAAATGGTAAAATAACTAATTTCTTTTAAATCCACGCAACGCCAAGATTCTCTGGATTTGAGCTTTTAAGACTACAAATTGAGAGAAAACCACAATATAATACTCAAAAATACCAAAATAAAAACTAATAACTATCCCAGATAAAGATTTAAATGAAATAAAACTCCTCTACAAATAAATTTAGGTTGTAAGAAATCCATCTTAGACGTAGATAAAAATTCTTATTTCTTATTTATGTTATACACTAAAAGAAAAAACTTCTTTTTTTTTTTCATTTTTCTACTAATTTATTTTCATGTAATTTATATATTAAAAGTAACAAATTATTTTAAAAGTATGTGCGCACACGTACATATATAATTCTATGATACGGAAATAACACAATTTCGACAAAACTATAATATTACTAATTTTTATTAACTTTATCCTTGAATATATAAAATAATTATGTTATTAATTTTGACTAATTAAAAATAATATAATTATTTTATGGTAAAATTTGTTTTTTATTTTAAAATCTTGTTAAATTTAAATTTAACTAAAATAAGTAAATAAGATCTTAAAACAAATTATATAATTAATTTGTAATGCTACTAGTTCAAAATATAAAAATTAATCAATAAATAAATAAACCTTTTGACGTATACTAGCTTTAGAATAAAATTGAGCTGTCATTTTTTATTGACAGCTGTAAAATTATTTTATGTTTATCCTTCTTTCTTTTTCTTTTTTCTTTTTTCTTTTTTTTTTAAATTATATGTTTAATAATATAGATTCTTTGTTTCCATGGTGGTATTGATGGTGTTCTCTCTCCATTTCAAACATTTAAAGTATTTAATAGAAAAAAAAAGAAAGTGAAATTACGGATATGGTACAACTTGTATAAAAACATTCCATAAATCTATTAAGTTTTCACAAATATTCGAGAGGTAGAGCCATCAATAATACATATTAGGGGGATGAAAATCAATAGATGATTCGAACGTGAGACTTTCATTTGAGAAGCTCATGTTTTCTATTATCTCGAATGAAAAGTAATTGATAATTAAGACTATGTTTTGTATATTATCTTTTACTTAGTTTAATATTATGTCTTGTAAGAAGAAAATTATAAATATTAAATATCAATATAAAATTAATATGAGTTTAATCAAAAGCAAATGTTTTCAAATATTTTTTAACTTTATTTTTAAAGTAAAGCACAACAATAATAATAAATGAATTTTTAAATAAAGTTATAAAAGGTGTCCGATAATTTCAAGTTTTAGTGAGATTCAGTTGTATTTTAATTAAATTTTAATATTTTAACTTTTATTTTAAGTACAGTACAATGACAAATCTATTTAGCATATCCAGGCTAACCCAATGAAAAAAATTAATATAATAGATAATAATGGTTATATTTTTTAAGTTTAGTAGAATAACAAATAATATTATAATTAATCAATTAGAACAAATAGGTCTCTAATATTAAATGTTGTTTTCATTAAATATACAAATTAATTTAAAAGAATAATTAAAATATATTTTTATTTATTATTTTATTAAATGTTAAAAACCATACCCTGTATCTGACAAGCGATTCTATTTTTAATTATAAACTTCATCAGTAATTTCATTATTCTTTCTTAAAGTAATATTTTTAATATTTAAAAGTTACAAACTTGCATTTGAGCTAATTACAATACTATCTTTAATGTTTTATAATTACAAAATTTTTATTATTTATAAATAATTTTAAAATTAAAGACCTCGTTTAAAATACTTTTAGTATTGTAAAATTTTAATTTATTTTTTATGTATCTAAATTAATAGATAATATCTTTAATTTCATAGTCCTTTTATATTAATATTTTTTGGTTACGACATCTTATTTTATAAGGACTATGGTAAAAATTCATGCAATTATAAAATGATATAAATAATTCATAAAATTTTATCAAAACAATTTTGACTTATTAATATTTATTAAACCTTATATTTTTCTATATTCAATAAAAACATTTGTCTAAAATATATTATTTGAAAAAAAATACACACTGTAATTATTATGAAAATCGAATTATTAAAGATTAGTTAATATACAATTTATAAAAAGATTATATGTAATAGATATTTATTTTTTAGCTTCGCTTAGTAAAAAATTCTAAGTCCGCCTACGTCATAGCAACTAATTATGTATGAAGCAATAATAATAATAATAATAAATTAACAATAGTTTTATGATTCCAACATCTCAATATCAAACATATTTTAAGAGTATGATGAATGTTTTGTATAAAACCTCCGTTCTTATTGCCAATGTTTTTGAGTTTGAGACAATGCTTTTAGAGTTAATTTGGGTATAAGGGTTTGTTTGACTAATAATTTTTTGTGAGATAAAATTTTTAAAGAATATTTAATGATTAAACAAATTTTTTCCAATTTTCTATTTATTTATTTTCTTGTAATGTATATACTAAAAGTGACAAATTGTTTTGAGAGAATGTGGGCACATAGATATATATAGTTTTATGATACAGAAATAGCACAATTTCGACAAAATCGTAATATTATCTAAAGATACCCCTAAATTTTATTAACTTTATTATTGAATATATAAAATAAATATATTATTAATTCTGTCTAATTAAAAATAATATAATTATTTTAAGGAGACATTTGTTTTTTGATTTAAATCTAAATAAATTTAAATTTAACTAAATTATATGATTAATTTGTATTGCCAATAGTTAAAATTATCAATATTAATCAATAAATAAATAAACCTTTTGACGCATACTTACCTTTGGAATGATTGGCTTTAAACTTATTTTATATTTATTTATTTTTTTTCAATTATGTGTAGAAAAATATATATAGATTCTTTGTTCCATGATAGCATTGGTGGAGTTTATTTTATGTTTATCAGTTTTATATGGTCGCACTTACCACTATTGGTGTTATCTCTCCATTTCAAACATTTCAATTATTTAATAGAAATAAGTGAAATTACGTTTTTACCGTATAACACTTGTGCAATGGATGAATGCATTTTTTTCTCAATTTTACTCGTTAAGCCCAGCTCAATTGCATACTCATCAACAAAGAAAGTACCATGTAAATTAAGAGCTTTCTTTGATAACGAATTAAGAGCATATATTCTATAATTATTTTTGCTTGAGGTTCATTTAATATTAAAGCGTCACACCTTAGAAGTTACAACTCTATAAAAAAGAAATATAAATATAAAATTATATGAATTCTATAAAAAATTGTGATATCGAATATTTTTTTAATTTTATTTTTAAAATAAAATATAATAACCACAATACCAAACCTACTCTTAATTTTAAATAAAATTAAAAAAAAATATTCGATAACTTTAACTTATAGTATGATTTACTCATATTTTAATTAAAATTTAATATTTTAATTTTTATTCTATAATAATTCTGAAGCAACAACAACTATGGAATAATTATAGCCATGCGGTCACAATACTTCAATAACAAATATATATTAAAAATATGATCAATGTTTTACATAAAATCCCTATTTGCAATAATCATTCCTCACATTCAACTAAATGGGCAATGAAATAATTTTCTTCTTATGCTGTCAATGTTTTTCAGTTTGAGATAATAACTTTAGAATTAACGTGGGTGTTAGAGTTTTCAGTCTATATAATAGCTAATAACTTTTTGTGAGATAAAATTTTTAGAGTATATATATATATATATATATAAAATAAAAATTAGTCCTATTATTTCTTATTAATCTTTTGGTACCACAATTCTAATTTTTAAAAGAACATAAATTTGATTTAAAATCAGTTACAAAATTATTATATTTTTAATACCCTAAAATTATAAAAATATAAAATAATTAAAAATACAAATATATGAACATGAATATAGACACTTTTTTTTTTAATTTCAAACTTATTTCAATAAATACTATCAACACATTTTCCATTTTAAAAATGGTACCATTTTCAAAATATTATTTTGTTCTCTTTTAGAACCACTACTTTAAAAATTCTAAATATTTTATGTTTTATAAAAAAAAATAATAATAATATTATTTTTAAACTCCAACTCTTCTCTCTAACAGGTGTTAAATGGATGAAAAAAATAATTAAAAAATATTTTAATTATCTAATCTTTTATTTTTCTTGTTTTTTAAAGACATTTAGGTATAGTAATAAAAAATAATTTAATTTCGGTGATATATATCATTAATATTAAATATTGGAAGAAATCATATATGAAATTTATTTTAGCGAATCTTCTATTTTCTCAAAATATTTCATATTCACCGTAATAATATATGTATTATATATATAAATCAAATATGATTTTTTTTTTAATACTAGGTATTAATAAATACAAAGAGGTGGTAAATATGGAAAATCTTAATCACAGTCATTACTTTTAAATGGATAAATTATTTCTAGGTAACATATTTATGAGCGTTGGAAAATCCTAATCACATTCTATTGGTGTGAAAGATTGTCTGTAATAACTGTTTATGCCCATGTCAATATATGAAAAAGTCTTAGGTGTATGCTATCTACATACGCGTCGAGGAGTGCAAGCCAGGCCAAATGGGTCTCGAATGGCAGGAAATTACATGTAGGTCCTTATAATTTTATAAAATAATTAATAGAAAGATAGTTTTTATTTATACTTCAAAATGGTCTTTAAATTATTATCTCTTAATAAAATTGATTGTAAATATGATTAAAATATAAAATATTAATTTTTAGAATAATTTTTTATGAATAAATTATACCACCTTGATTTCATTTTTGAACATATTTTTTGCAAAATTTTAATCTTTTTATGAGCCTTTATTTTGCTTATTATTATTCTTAAAATTATTGAATCAAATTTACAGAATAATAATAATTTATTCTTCAAATATATGTAAGAAAAAAAAATTCTCACAATAATTGTCTCTCTTTCTCTCTCTCTCTCTCTTTTTCTTTTTTTCTCTCTTCAAAGGTCAACAAAAACAAAACATCTCACTGTGATTATCTCTCTCTTTCTTTATTTATAAAATATTTAATGAGATATGAAATTAAACGAATATAATTTCAGTCATAACAAATATTATAAAAATTAAAATATTTTATTTTTAAGATATATAATTTAAATTTTTTTCATTAAATGGTATGTATACTTAATTTTATTAAAATATAATAATTTAAGAATTTCTGTAAAGTATTATCTTTTCATTAATTATTTTATCAAAATACAAGAAGTTACGTGGAATTTGTCTGCCATTGTTGACGCTATTTTGTTGGTCCGTTTGGCATTGTTGTTATGAAGTTCCAAAATTATAATAATATCAAGCAAAAATACATGGGTTTATTAGAAGCAATATGAGAGCCAAGAATATAACTATGGGCAATATTATGAAAACATTTGATTTTTGATTTACGATGTAAAATAAGAGTTTGAAAATGTGTGTAGGTAGGATGCAAATTGGGTGCGTGAAAAAAAAAAAAAACTTTCTGATTAATTAATCTTTTATTATATATTCAAATATAAACATTTTATTTTGAATAATTTTTTATGAGTCGACATTTAAATTGATCGAGAGTCAATTTTAATAAATATTATAAGACCTATTTGTTTAATTAAGAATAAATTCGACATTTTATTATTCACTATATAAACTCAAGTTTTTAATAGTGTCTTCATTTTTCTCTTTTCCTCTCACATTCTTCTCCTTCTTCTTTTTCCCCTATTACATTTCTAACAACTCTTCTCACTATCTTTCACCAATCATTCCTTCTTCTTTTCATTTTTTACTTGTAACAATACAAACTCACCATTCTAAAGTTGCTACTATAATTATTTGTAAAAATTAGGCAAAGTTGAGCATGTAAGAAAGTTAGAATTTGAAATTAATTTAGAAATTCTTTAAATTTAAGGGTTTAGCAAAAATATAATGATTCTTTTTTTGAGTATAATATTTTCGACCCGAACATAATATTTCTGTCTCGAACATAATAATTTTGACTCAAGCATAATATGATAGATTCGAGAATAATATTTTGATGCGAACACAATAAATCCTGATCCCGAGCATATTAATTCCTAATTCAATAAAAATATTCCTAATTCAAGTTTATATTATCTTCTTAATTACAATATTTCCAATTCGATTTATGTGTCAAACTTTTGAAGGTTATAATTTAAGATCTAAAAAGAGTTAGAGGACCCAAGAGATATCAATAAAATGTTTTTTGAGCTATATAACATAATTATTAAGATTTATCTAATAAAGGTTGTTACTATAATTAAAAAATCGAGATAAGTTTCATATATATACATGAGATTCATTTGTACCATGCATACGTGCATCATTTTGAGGGTGGTACAAGCGTGAATAAAATTAAATATTAATAACATTTAACGTGTATTATTTAGGTATCAATATCGCGAGTCAGGAACCTAGTCAGTAAGAAAATATATGAGGAAGTATAAATCCTTTTTTCTTACTGAGTGAATAT
>JAWDEX010000008.1:2387178-2409036 GCA_035221805.1 Trichilia hirta | reverse complement strand
CAGGAAGTAGAAGCTATCACTCTGTCCAATTCAACAATATTACGTTATATCCTTAATCAAATTAACAAGACCATATTGTACTGGAGTATGTTTACTCGTAAAAAGTGGTAAAAAGGCTAACCAAAAGTAAGTGTGCCATCCTGCATTTGCCAACACATGAATGGGATCATTTTACGCATGAATGACTATGGGACAAGAAGAATTATTGCTACTTCGGGTGAAAATCCAAATTACCTTAATGTTCAGAAGCAAGAAGATCACAACAAATAGCCACACGAACCAGCTATCATTTGATATTAGTTGATAAATTGATCATAAAAATGAACATTTGAATGTTCAAAGGAAGTTTGTAAATACTGTGTTTTGAAGGGTTACCTTATATGCCTACAACTTTTATGAAATCATACTAAAGTTTCCGCAACATGTACCTATGAAAATTGAAATTCTCATGTCCAGTATATGCGTCTGCTTGAAAATAATGACAAATATAAGTAACTCTCATTACAATTTACATACGATAGCGGGAACTTAGGTAATCTTAAAGTTATTTAAAACTAGAGATAATTTATGAGCATCTGAACCATGATAAATCCTTGTCGAAGTGCCATGCATTCTGACTTGGTAACAGATCCATAAAACTGTTTGAAGAACGATATCTGCAAATAAGACAATTATGAGCTTAATACTTAATGTAGCCTAATAACACAAGTCAAGAAATTATGCAGAAATAATGATATTTGCGTAGACTGGAATAGAAACCACTAACCAACTTACAACAGCCGCCTTTCTCCAATATCCAATTGCTCGTTTGCTTAAAAACTCAAAGTGATGTTGTGTTGGAGTTTCCTTTGTTGGGGTGCACAACAATGTTATCTCAGATAGAAAGCTATTCAACATAATTTAATCTATGTATTTAGACATTTCGATTCATGTTACCTTTCCCTGACAGTCATCTATTCCTAACTGAATCCTCCCAATACTTCCATTATCTTATCTGCATGTACAAGTCACAGTTTGAGATTCGAAACTGATTGATATAAGCTCATTCATACATTTGCAACAAGCAATCCATATTTCAAAATGACCAAAAGCTGAAGGCATATTAGCTTCTTAAGGAAAAATCATCTTATTAGAGCGTAAGAGATTATAAAACCATTGAATCCAGTACCTTCACACCTGCAAGAACCATTGTAGAGGCACAGAAGATCACGTGTGATTGCTAATATGAAGATGAAAATGTGCAGATGGTGCAAGGCTTCCAATGATAACAATGGAACCTTCCCTTGAGTTAGTAAAAGGGAAAACAAAAAATTGTGACTTCCAGGTTAATTTAATTTTAGCATTATTGGAGAAAAGATTAACAAAGCACTTTTGTATGATGGAAAATTACAATTTCTATGCAACTTTGCATCTATATGCATAAGTTTTCCTTTCTCTTTGCCATATTTATGGAACAAACAAAAATAAAATGTAATGCCCCACATTTTAGCTTAAGGTTATTTTGGTCATTTGAATTTGAAAAGCATTCTTTTATTTTCAAAATTCTATATATTTGCGTGTTAAAATTGGTCAAACTAACCCGTGTTGAGGATTAATAAATATTTTAAAAAGATTTAAATGAGATTAGTTGAGTTTGAGAAAAGTTTCTTTGAGACATCATTTATACATCAGAGCCCTTTGCAGTGTTTTAACTATATTGGGTACTAGAGAACTCTAATTTGGATGAGTTTTAATGTTTCAAAAAGTTAATATAATAAAATATAATTTTTATGTTGGCATTTTTCTTAATTAAGTTATTTTTTAGTTTCAAAATAAAGGATTTCTGAAGCTAATCTAATGGACAATACATTTTTGTGTATTATTTAATTTTTAGACTATAACATTCTCTGTAAAAATTTAATATGATGATTTTTAAAACATTGAAAAGATAAGATAGAAATACACAATTTTTATATTTACTACTAGATTTGAATCGTTCATTAAAAGAGCCTAAAATTAATTGAAAAAAAGGATTTTCAAGGAAAATTTAATTAGATTTTTTTTTGGGGATTTTCATCATTTTATGCCCAGCTATAGCCATGCACCAAGATCTTTCACAAAATCTCCTATATTCTCTACTTTCTCAATCATTCTTAAGATCTAGAATCTCTCTCTCAAGATTTTTTCATAATTAGCTTTCAAATCATCAAATCAACCTCGAAAGTGTAATTTAAAACTTGATTAAGGTAAGATCACATATTTATTTTGTTGATTTTCTTAGAGTTTACAAAATCCAAATTTGAATATTTTAATTTTTTAATGATTTGAGATTATGTATGCCATAGAATTATATTTCAGATGTTGAGAGACTTGTTTGTGATAAGATTTGAGTTAATTGAAGTATGAGTATAGTGAAAACCCTAATATCTTAAGGAAAAAGATGATGAATATTAATAATAAATTTATAATTTTAAGCATAAATGAAAGCTTATAATTGTTCTTTGATGTTTTAAGATTCTTTTTTTTTTATTTATTTATTTTATTTTTTTATTGTGACTCTTGGACTATGTTGTTATCTTAAATCACCTTTTTCTCAAAATTAGATATCACTTGCATAGCATATGTTCATGTGGGCATAAGTTGAGTTTTAGGACTCTGATTGAGACACTGTAAGAGGCTATAGAACCTAGTGATATAAGGATATAACAGATCAGAAATCGACTTTATACCTACTCAAATGAATTCCCAAAAAATTCAGCAATGTGGTTGTCTATGCAATCCTGACATTAAGGTTAGACTAAGTTTTTTGTGTCATAACTCATGTTTGCCTTATTCGAATTAAGTTTTGTCAAATTCTATATGATATCGTCATCTAATTATATTGTCTATAGATACTCCAATGAATCAACCACCCAATTCTCATTGACAAGACAGATCTAATGCTATTCAGCAAGTTTTATCTGTGGATTTTTTTTCATATGTTATTTCTTTTAAATTATTTTATAAATTTTTTTTGTTCTACAAAATAGAAAATAATTTTAAAATTATTATTTTAAGACAATTGTAAGTGGATCCTTATTTATTTGATTTCTTTTAAAATGTTTTATAAAAAAATAATTACTTTACAAACTTTAGATTTTTGTTATCAGTTGTTAACATTTGTCAATCGATATAACTATTTTGACTTAAATGTTTTAATTTCATTATGAGTTTTGAAACTTAAATTGTATGATTTTGTTTTGAACTCTATGATATGCCGAAATACAATTTTTTTGACATGCTGAAATATAATTTATTTAAGCACCCTTTATACTTTTGCATTTCTTTAAATTTGTGATTATATGTTTTTGCCTGATTTTTATTTTTCTTACCTCTAGCCAAGAGCCATAAGGAGGGAAATACATGTTCTCCGAAAAATGTACATTCTGATATGTATTATGTGTATGTATTAGTACATATGAGAAGTAGGTGATAAAGAGAGTCCTGAATTCTAGCATCTAATATTTGTTACATCTTTGTAAGCTTATATGATAGACCTGATACTCTAAAATTTTATTCCTGCAGTTGATGTATTGTTATTGTATTTTATACATTTTCATACAGCATGAGTTTTTGAGATATATATATATATATATATATATCATGATAAATACCAAGATGAAGCGAATCAAAATATCTGATAACTACTCTAGCTTAGTTCACACGATACCATTATGCGATGTTGCCAAATACGGCATTTTCATATGATTGATGTTTGACATAATTTTATGGACTATGGAGTATGAACATGGTGAAAACTTTTTTTGGTTATCTGATTTAGGTTGACTGGGGGACTATTATATACGGAGCTCTCCGAGGGGCCTTTATCGTTATTAACGGAAAGTTTTCCAAGCCGGCGATGAGTGGATACCATGAGTTGGAAAAGACACAGCTTGCAGGAATAAGTTATTGGTGTTTAATTTCTGTTTGCTGCTGCAAATTAATATTAAAAAACTCCATATTTTATCGTGCTTAGTTTGGTCTTATTGAAAATTTTCCATTTTCTCATTCACGCTTTTGTTTTTCCCTCCAATGATAATGATAAAAGAAGACATTGCTATCCATACGAGGCTGTATAAACATTACGGATCTTTCGATGCACGGGAAGAATTTAGGTCTTCTTGGCATATATAACGAAAGATTGAATTCTTAAAACTTCAAAAATCATAGGCAACAGTTCTTGTTTTCCAAAAACTGTAATCATGAATTCTTCGTCAGTTCAATGGTTTTATACTGTGATATTTTCCTTTCTTTTAACTGTTTTCCGTTTGAGCTCTCCCTTATCACCTCCGACTCAAATCTCTTATGCTGATCATTGTAATTCATTCGTCCCTGAATCAACCCCGAAAAAGTATGAACCTGCCTTGACCTTGCTTGTCCAACACCACACTGGTTATTACAGTGGCGGCGATGAGATTGTGTCACAAAATCCATCTGAGAACGCACACCCTCTCACGTTTCGAGCCCCAACTGTGTACAAAACATACAAGGATGGTGTGTTCGGAGTTGAAGGAAGTTTGGTGTTAAATAACCAGAACATCTACTACTCTCAGAATGAGAGAGAAGTTACACATGTGCGATCATATTATCTAGGGTTCATTCCACCAGTAAAATTCAGCCTACATGGTTTCTGGTCAGAGATTTCCGGGAACCTTTGTATGGTGGGAAAAGCTTATACTTACGGTAATAAAGGTAAGTATATCTACCTTGAAGCTGTCATGAAGCTCAGTAATCTAAAAAATTCGAGCAGTATTACTACTTTGGTCAGTGGAAGTTTGGAGAGCTTAAGTAGTACCGCTGGTTTTAATTATTTTGAACCAATTTCCATCCTGATTCTTCCAAGAAGGAGTTACGAATATACTTTGGTTTCAGAAGAATTACGTGACGAGTTTTCTAGTGGAAATCATCCCGTGAAAGGTTTGCCACTTAGTTCACTGCCCCCCAAAAATTTCTGTTCTGTAGTCTCCAGAGCAGTTAATGAATTTAATTTGAAGTACAACAGTGATTGCAGTTCTATGAAAAGTTGCGGTCCTTTTGGTGCAGCTGAAGCTGAATATTTGCCCAGTGTTGTTTCCTTCAAACAAATTGAGTGCTTGGAGAAGGAAAAGAGATTGCGACTTCTCATAGAATTCCATAACAGTAGCTATGTTGGAGATTACCAGCCTTTTTATTTCAACAAAACCTTGGTAGCAGAAGGATTGTGGGATGATAAGACGAATCAGCTTTGTGTTGCGGCTTGCCGATTCATGAACACCTCAGAATCTTTGGCTAATGCTCATATTGGAGATTGTACTACAAGGTTGAGTTTGAGCTCCCCCGCAATCTGGTCAATAAGAGAGACCAGTGAAATGGTGGGGCAAATTTGGAGCAAAAAATCTGTGAATGATTCAGGTTCCTTCGACAAGATACTGTTTGGAAGGTCTGAGAATTCTTTTGGAACAGTTTCAGGTTTGAAATATGAATACACAAAAATCAACCAAGCAAAAAAATTATGTCGGTTAAAGAGGCAATCAGGAAACAACAAGGGGAAGAGGTATCCAAAAGGGTATTCTTATGACATGCAATTCAACATATGGGTTAAAAGACCTAATACAAACAGTTCATGGGGTCAAGCAACTCCCCTTTCTGTTGGTGATAGGTTTTACCAGCGGTATTTACATCCAATAGTCCCTTCAACTTCAGTTAACCGAACATCTATAATTCAGGAGAAGTCCAGTCATAACAGCCCCATCAACATCAGCTACAAGATTGGGATCAGATTGCTACCTGGAGTAAGTTTGAGTGGTCAGATTTCTTCTCTTCATACGTCCAGAGGTTCATATGAGAAAGTGGACATTTCTGCGGAAGGAATTTATGATGAAGAAACGGGACAATTGTGTATGGTAGGCTGTAGAAATGTAATGTTGAATAATCAATCGTCAACAACTGATTCTTTGGACTGTGAAATTCTCATCAATTTCCAGTTTCCTCCATCAAATCCAAAGACAAATGAAGGTTACAACATCAAGGGAAGCATCAAAAGTACACGGACAAAATCAGACCGACTTTATTTTGAGCCACTGGACGTGTTTTCTAATAGTTATTCTGCTGTTGAAGTCGTAAAAACCGTTTCCAGGATTGACCGGGAGATTGTCATGGCTCTTATATCCAACACACTTGCATGTTTCTTTATAGGATTGCAGTTTTTCCACGTGAAAAAACATCCCGAAGTGCTTCCTTCCGTTTCGCTTGTTATGCTTTTGCTTCTTACTTTGAGCCATATGGTACCTCTGGTGCTAAACTTTGAAGCCTTGTTCTTGCAAAATCACGATCAGCAAAATTCTTTGCTTAGCAAAGGTGGATTGCTTGAAGCGAATGAAGTTCTTGTAAGGATAATAACGATGGTAGCTTTCTTGTTGGAATTCCGACTTCTGCAACTAACGTGGTCTGCAAAGTTGGCTGACGATACAAATGAAAGAGGCTTGTGGTTTGCTGAGATGTCAACTCTGTTTCTGTCTTTGCCATTCTATGCTACTGGTGCCGCCATATTTTTGCATGTTATTAACCGGAGGAATGACAGATATGATGTTGTGCTTTCATCTTTTCCACGATATTATCCTCAGTTATCGCATTCTGTTTGGGAGGACTTGAAATCGTCTGCAGGTTTAGTCTTGGACGGATTACTGCTGCCTCAAATTCTGCTCAACGTATTCAGGAACTCGAAAGAGAATGCTTTGTCCTTTCCGTTCTACGTTGGAACAACTGTTCTCCGATTGCTGCCTCATGCGTACAGTGTTTACTATGTTAATGAAGATTTTTTCTCTGATACTTGGAATCTCACTATTTGTGTAGTTTGCATGCTGTTTGCTGCCATCATTTTCCTGCAACAGTGGTTTGGAGGTCGTTTCAATGTTCTCTGGAAATTTAGAGACGGTCAAGCATATGAGAAGGTTCCGATTGTCAGTGCATCATGAATGCCAAGAAATCTAAAACTTGTAGTATCTGTCAGCAAGAAACGGTGTAAAATGATTCTGTAATATATTTCAATAATGTGAAATAATGTGTGTTAAAAGTACTGCTTAATCTCATCTTATTGACTATTTTGTTACTAATTATCAATCCTCTTATATTTTGGTTAATGATAAATACAATGTTCCAGAAAATAATGTCATTAGAATTAGCAAGGAAAGAAGATATTTTCACCCCCTCAAAATTTTATTTGTCATACTTTTTAATTCTGCTGATTTGAAAAATATTCAGTAACCTAGTCATTTGTTTGTTAATATTTTTCGTTTGGATAGAAGAGTGCCATAAGAATAGTAACAAATGTAATCTCTTTCATGTCATTAAAGAGGGTTATAATGATAAATGTAGCACTTCTTAAATTAAATTAATGGTCCAAAGTAATTTTTTAAGGCCACTTTTAGTATTTTCCAAACTTTTAATAAGTTAAATTTTAAGAGTGAATATATATATATATATATATAAATTTGTGTCAACTAATAGTAAAGAGAAGGTAAATAACTTTTTTTAATTTTGGTCGTCTATTTTTAAAATGTAAAAATCTTAATGGAAGTATGCTATAATTTTTTTGAAATATTTTTTTATCATAAAGTAATTTATTCAAAAGATGAAGGGTATAATGATCATATTAAATTAATTATTAAAAAATTAAAAATATAATAATCATTAAAAAATATATATAAGAATTATTAATTTTTTAACGGGTAAATAACACAATCTTATTTTTGAGATTCTATCAAACATTAAGGGCAAATAAGTGGATAAATAGAAATATTGAAGCCCAAACTTTTATTTTTTCCCTAATTTAAGTTGACTCGGGGACTATTTTTATACGGAGGTCTCGGAGTGGGCTTTATCTTTATTGATGCAAGTTTTTCCAAACCGGCAATCAATTAAAATAAAACTGGAATTGCAAAAGACACAGCTTGTTGTAATATTAAAAAGACAGCTTGGAAAAGACACAGGTGTTTAATTTCTGTTTGTTGCTTTAAATCAAACATTAAAAAACTCTAGATTTTATCATGGTCAGTTTGATCTCATTGGAAATTTTCCACGATTTTTTCCTTCATGCTTTTGTTTTTTCCTCCAATTATAATAATGAAAGAAGAACAATTTCCTACATGCCATTGGATTTGGCTTCAGTTTTGTCAGATTGAATAAGACGGAGATTTCCACGCTCCCGAAAAATTTATATTTTCTTGGCATATATAACAAAGATTGAATTCTTGAAACTTCAAAAATCAGTGGCCACTGCTCTTGTTTTTCAATAACTGCGATCATGAATTTTTCGTCATTTCAGGGGGTTTATCCTGTGACATTTTTCTTTCTCTTGACTGCTTTCTGCTTAAGCTATTCCTTATCACCTCCAACTCAAATCTCTTATGCGGATCATTGTAATTCGGTTGTCCCTGAATCAACCATCAAAAGCTCTGAACCTGCCTTGACCTTGCTTGTCCAACACCACACTGGTTATTACAGTGGCGGTGATGAAATTCTGTCCCAAAACCTATCTCAGAATGCATACCCTCTCGCATTTCGAGCCCCAGCTGTGTACAAAACTTACAAAGATGGTGTGTTTGGAGTCAAAGGACATTTGTTTTTACATAGACGAAACACCTACTACTATGAGAGAGAGGTTGCATCTGTGCGATCATACGATCTAGAGACTGTTTCTCGTCGGAGAACTTCGGTAAGTTTCAGGCTACGTGGTTTCTGGTCAGAGATTTCTGGAAACCTTTGTATGGTGGGAACAGCGCATACTTACGGTAACCAAGGTAAGGCTCTCAACCTTGAAGCTGTCTTGAAGCTCAGTAATCTCAAAAATTCGAGCAGTATTACTAATTTGGTCAGTGGAAGTTTGGAGAGCCTAAGTAGTAACCTTGGTTTTAATTATTTTGAGGCAATTTCCATCCTGATTTTTCCCAGAACGAGTTATGAATATACTTTGGTTTCAGAAGAATTAAGTGACGAGTTTTCTAGTGGAAATCATCCTGTGAAAGCTTTGCCACTTAATTCACTGCCCAGAAAAAGTTTCTGTTCTGTACTCTCAAATGCAGTTAATGAATTTAATTTGAAATACAGCAGCGATTGCAGTTCTACAAAAAGTTGCGGTCCTTTTGGTGCTGCTGAAGGCGGATATTTACCTCGTGTTGTTTCCTTAAAACAAATTGAGTGCTTGGAGATGGAAAAGAGATTGCGACTTCTCATAGAATTCCATAACATTAGCTATGTTGGAGATTACCGGCCTTTTGATTTCAACAAAACCTTGGTAGCAGAAGGATTGTGGGATGATAAGACGAATCAGTTATGTGTTGTGGCTTGCCGATTCTTGAACACCGCAGAATCTTTGGCTAATGCTTATATTGAAGATTGTACTACAAGGTTGAGTTTGAGCTACCCAGCAATCTTGTCAATCAGAGAGACCAATAACATGGTGGGGCAAATTTGGAGCATGAAATCTGTGAATGATTCTCGTTACTTCGACAAGATCCTGTTTGGAAGGTCTAAGAATTCTTTTGGAACAGTTCCAGGTTTGAAATACGAATACACAAAAATCAACCAAGCAAAAAAGCTATGTCGGCTAAAGAGGCAACCAGAAAACAAGAAGGGGAATAGATATCCAAATGGGTATTCTTATGATATGCAATTCAACGCATGGATTAAAAGACCTAATACAAACAGTTCATGGGGGCACGCAACTCCCCTTTCCGTTGGTGATCAGTTTTATCGGCGGTATTTATATCCAATAGTTCCTTCAAATTCAGGTAACTCAACATCTATAATTCAAGAAAAGTCCAGTCATAACAGTCCCGTCAACATCAGCTACAAGATTGGGATCAGATTGATACCTGGAGTAAGTTTGAGTGGTCAGATTTCTTCTCTTCGTAAGTCCAGAGGTTCATATGAGAAAGTGGACATTTCTGCGGAAGGAATTTATGATGAAGAAACGGGACAATTGTGTATGGTAGGCTGTAGAAATGTAATGTTGAATAATCAATCGTCAACAACTGATTCTTTGGACTGTGAAATTCTCATCAATTTCCAGTTTCCTCCATCAAATCCAAAGACAAATGAAGGTTACAACATCAAGGGAAGCATCAAAAGTACACGGACAAAATCAGACCGACTTTATTTTGAGCCACTGGACGTGTTTTCTAATAGTTATTCTGCTGTTGAAGTCGTAAAAACCGTTTCCAGGATTGACCGGGAGATTGTCATGGCTCTTATATCCAACACACTTGCATGTTTCTTTATAGGATTGCAGTTTTTCCACGTGAAAAAACATCCCGAAGTGCTTCCTTCCGTTTCGCTTGTTATGCTTTTGCTTCTTACTTTGAGCCATATGGTACCTCTGGTGCTAAACTTTGAAGCCTTGTTCTTGCAAAATCACGATCAGCAAAATTCTTTGCTTAGCAAAGGTGGATTGCTTGAAGCGAATGAAGTTCTTGTAAGGATAATAACGATGGTAGCTTTCTTGTTGGAATTCCGACTTCTGCAACTAACGTGGTCTGCAAAGTTGGCTGACGATACAAATGAAAGAGGCTTGTGGTTTGCTGAGATGTCAACTCTGTTTCTGTCTTTGCCATTCTATGCTACTGGTGCCGCCATATTTTTGCATGTTATTAACCGGAGGAATGACAGATATGATGTTGTGCTTTCATCTTTTCCACGATATTATCCTCAGTTATCGCATTCTGTTTGGGAGGACTTGAAATCGTCTGCAGGTTTAGTCTTGGACGGATTACTGCTGCCTCAAATTCTGCTCAACGTATTCAGGAACTCGAAAGAGAATGCTTTGTCCTTTCCGTTCTACGTTGGAACAACTGTTCTCCGATTGCTGCCTCATGCATACAGTGTTTACTATGTTAATGAAGATTTTTTCTCTGATACTTGGAATCTCATTATTTGTGTAGTTTGCATGCTGTTTGCTTTCATCATTTTCCTGCAACAGTGGTTTGGAGGTCGTTTCAATGTTCTCTGGAAATTTAGAGACGGCGAAGCATACGAGAAAGCTCCGATTGTCAGTGGATCATAAATGCCAAGAAATCTGGAAATTGTGGGCTTTAACTGCAGAAAACGGTGTAAAATGATTCTCCGGATGTGTGTGTTTGTAATATATATTCAATAATGAGAAATAATGTGTGTTAAAAGTATTGCTTAATCTCATCTTATTGACCATTTTGTTACTAGTTATCAATCCTCTTATATTTTGCTTAATGTTAAATATAATGTTCCAGGAAATAATGTTATTAGTATTAGCAATAGAAGAAAATTTAGAATATTTAACATTACTCTTTTTAATAATAATAATAATAATAATAATAATAATAATAATAAATGCACTATTTTCCACGCCTTAAAAGAGGGGTACAATGAAAAATGCAGCGCATTTTTCTTTATAAAATAGACCTTCTAAACTAATATTTTGAGGTTATTTTTGCTATTTTCAAAACTTGAAAGATTATACCTCTCTTTTAAAGGGGGCTAAAAATATGAAACTCTTAGTGGAATTATGTGATATTTTTCCCAAAGATTTTTTTTATCATAAAGTAATTTATTAAAAAAATGAAGATTAATTGTAGAAAAATTAAAATATAACGATCATTATATAATTATATAAGAATTAATTAATCTTTTTCAAATAACACAAAATTTTATTTTTGAGATTCTAATAACAATTAAGGGTAGATTTGTGATAAAAAGAATGGATTATTATTACTGACCTCCTTTGAAATTTGACAAAATTTTACTTAGACCGTGAGAATATAAAAAGTTACTCTCCTTCTTTTTTAAAAATATTATTTGTAATTACTTTTATATCCTCATATATAATAATAAAATTAAATTATCAAATATATATATTTTTTACTGTTAAAAGAAAAAAAATTAATTGCATAGTTAATAATTAAAACTAAATACTTATAAAAAAATTTCTTACACTCCCAATTTTAGAAATAATTATCCTAATTTTACCAAATCATTATCATTGCTAACAATTAAATATATATTAATAATAAAATAAAATAAAATTAAAACACTAAAATAAAAATTACTTTTAATTAATTTTTATTTATGACAGTAATTAAACATATATTATAATTATTTGAAAATTTTTAATTAACTAATTATAATTAATTTAATACTATATAATAAAAAATAAAATAAAACAACACTCAAATAATATATGTTTTTAGTAAAATTTATGATTGCACAAATTATTGAGAGTGATAAAACATAAATAAATAATTGTATATTTAATTTTATTAATATATATAAAAGTATAAATATAATTTTAAATTAATTTTATATTTTTTTCATCTAAATGAAATTTTGGCTAATATTGGAATAGACACAGGATAATAACGCTAAGTACAAATTTTGGAGCCCAATATTAGTAGCAAATTGAAAAAGGGGTCAACTTCTTTACGATAAATGTAGGAGGTAAGTCATGAATCGATAATACATATAACATTTTTTAAATTAAATTTTTTTGTTTATCACTTGAAAGTAGTATTTAATTTATTTATTTATTTTTTTCGTTTCAGGAAATGTTTGAATAGACTATAATTTTCCTCCTCGAGAAAAGTCTACTTTCATTTTTATCTAATTCCAAGCATTTATTAGCTTCCAATTCACATATTTATCTCGAACTGACAAATTTCTCGTCTCTCTCTCTTCCAAAATAAAAATAATAATTGGCATCTATCACCATTCTTGGACCCATTTTTTTCTTAATTTTAACAACGAATGCTCTTTATTAACATTTTTATAATTAATAAGTTATATCTTTTAATATATTAAAATTTATTATTAATTATTATATTAAATATTAAAAAAATTATTATAAATAATGAATATAAAACCTCTCTAAACACACTGATTAGAAAGAATTAAACTCTTCGTTTATTTTGGTTCGTTTCGAGGATCCAACCCCGAGAAGACGCATAGAATTTCATTGCATAGCCCAAGCGTTACGCTGGGGAGGGAGACTTTTCTTCCATAACACTCCAACCTTTCAAAGGCACGAGCTTGACATTCAGTCGATTTTTAGAGAAAAAGAATATGTCCAATTATTTTTCACAAAAAACAAATGATCCACCGTAAGTTCAACTTAATAGGGATAAAATGAAACCAATTAGGAAGGTCCATTTAAAATTTAAATAGACTTTGTTATTTTAGTTTCTTTTACTTTTATTTATTGATTTTGAATTTGGCCAGTTGGGTTAATCATTTTCTCATGGAAAATCTTAGATTGTCTAGCCCTTAAGAGACGTTTATCAAACTACTGGCTGAGTGCTAGACTTCCACAATTTCTATCTTTGTCAATATCGTCCTCACTCATTTCTATCCAATTAATGCCGTTTCTAACAAAATTTCGGTCATCAGCTTTCCAAGTAGAAGATTTGTTAAAGACATTGTGAGGTCGACGTGAGCCTCCCATTTCTTAAGGTCTAGCTTGGTGGAAATTTATACAAAGAGAGAGACATCTCAACTGCTACTTAATTAACTTTGTCATAGATAGTCGATAGAGAACTAGATAAATAGAGCAATTCAAATGAAGACCTCAAATTCCACAGCTTCTAAGTTTTCTTCTAGCTTGAAGAAATCTATGCATATGATAATGGGTTCTCTTATTACTTCTTTGCATGGCTGGTATCGACTTTCATGGCTTATGAGTATGGCCATGTTTTTACTCCCTTCAACTCACTGCACTGGAACTCAAGTCTCTTACAAAGATCATTGTGCTTCATTTGTCCCAGAGTCACCCACAACTGATCCTGAATTCGCCTCCTTGCCGTTTTGTCCCCTGCAAAGTGGTTACTATGCTGGGGGGGATAGATTACTGAATCCAAACCAATCTGAATATTCTTCACCTTACAATAATATTCTGTTGTTTCAGATCCAACATGTCTACAAAACTGAATCTGAAAGTGTCTGCAATGTCCAGGGTAGTTTGAACTTCGATACTTCGAATATGAACTATTTGGGATATGGTATGACTTATGGTCATTCAGTCTTTTCGCCTCTAAGAAGTGGATATAATGGTGCTTTGAGTTTCAGTTTGAAGGGATTCTGGTCCAAATCAACTGCGCAGCTTTGCATGGTGGGGTCAAGTACCAGTTACTCTCCCGAAGGTAATCGTCTTCATCATCCTGCTGTTCTTAAGCTTAATGGTGTAAAGAATTCAAGCACTATTACCAGTCTGGTCACTGGAACTTTGCACAGCTTGAGTACTGCTGATGATCCAAGTTATTTTGAACCAATTTCCCTCTTGATATTCCCTCAAACAAATTATCAGTACACTAAGGTTTCGAAAGACGTCGAAAATGAGTGTTCTGGTGACGGTGGTGTTCCCGCAAACTCACTAAGTTTACAGGTTAGTACAACTATTTGTTCAATCCTTGCAAGGTCTGTAAACGAATTTGAGTTAGAGTATGCAAGTGATTGCAATTCTTCAGAGAACTGCAATCCTTTTGATGATGCTATTGGATATTTGCCTCGAGTCATGTCTTTGAGCATGATTCAGTGTTCATCGGATGGACAAAGTTTGAGATTTTTGTTGGAATTTCCTAACAGTAGCTACGTTAGCTATTATCGTTATTTCAATCCAAACACTACTTTTCTTGCGGAAGGAACATGGGATTGGAAGAGGAATCAGCTGTGTGTTGCTGCTTGCAGAATCTTGAACACAAATACTTCTTTCGACAATTCTAATGTGGACGATTGTTCAATAAGGATGATCTTGAGATTTCCAGCAATCTGGTCGATCAGAGAAGCTACCAGCATTTTAGGCAATATTTGGAGCAACAAAGCTGAAAACGATTTAGGTCACTTTGGGAGGATTGGGTTCCAAAGTACTGATACTGATTATTACGATATGCTAAGGCTTCCAGGACTGAAGTATGAGTACACAGCAGTGGAGAAGGTGAGAAATATGTCATGCTTAAAAAAGAAACCTCCGAGAAACAGTGGGGGGAATTACCCATATGCGTTTTCTCAAGATATGCGTTTTCATATGCGTGTCAAAAACGCTGGAAGGGAAATTGGATGGGGCAGTTCATTTCCAATATCTGTTGGTGATCAAATTTTTCAGTTTCCACAAGTCATCTCATGTTCAAGCTCGAGGACGGCAAGTGCTGGTGTTGAAGCAACTACCAGCAGCAGTAAACCACTCAACATCAGCTTCAAAATAATCCTCAGACCCCATTATTCTGTGAAATTGGATAGTGTGCAGAATCTCTTCAACATTTCTACCAGTGAGAATAGGAGAGTTGAAATACTTGCTGAAGGGATTTATGATTCAGAGACAGGAGGCCTATGCATGGTTGGCTGCAGGTATGTTGGAAATTATCAGAAATCAAGATATAATTTTTTGGACTGCGAGATTCAAATCCAGCTTCAGTTTCCTCCATTAAATGCAAAGAAAAGAGTTCTTATGTGGGGGAGCATGGTGAGTTCACGCAACAAGTCCGATGCTCTTTACTTTGAACCTCTGTCTGTCTCTGCGACTGCTGCTTTCGGTTGTTGGGAGTCACAATCAATATGGCGGATGGATTTGGAAATCGTCATGGTTCTGGTATCCAACACACTCGCGTGTATCTTTCTACTATGTCAACTCCTGTACGCAAAAAAACACCCCGATGCTCTCCGTTTCACTTCATTTCTCATGCTTGTGATTCTCACTCTGGGTCACATGATCATTCTTGTGCTAAACTTCGAAGCCTTGTTCTTTCAAAACGAAAATCGCCAGACTGTCTTGCTTGGGAGTGGAGGATGGATAAAAGTGAATGAAGTGATTGTAAGAGTAGTCACAATGGCGGCCTTTCTTTTACAATTTCGTCTTCTCCAGTTCTCACTTTCAGCAAGAATGCGCGATAACAATCAGAAGGCCTTGTGGGTTTCAGAGAAGAAGGCATTATATGTGTCTTTGCCATTATATCTAGTTGGAGCCTTTATAACTCTGTTTGCAAATTGGAGTAAGTACAAATTTGACAAGATAACAGAATCTTTTCGCTTTAATAATCACCAGCATTCCCTTTGGGGGGGCTTGAGATCGTATGCCGGCTTGATTCTTGATGGTTTCCTTTTCCCTCAAATTCTCCTCAACGTTTTCCACCACTCCAGGGAATATTCACTTTCTCGTTTTTTCTACATCGGATTGACTTTTGTTCGTTTGATGCCACATGCATATGATCTTTACAGGGCCCAAAACTACCTTAAGGATTTTGATGGATCATATATTTACGCTGATCCTGCTGCAGATTTTTACTCTACTACCTGGGATGTTACGATCCCGCTTGTGGGTTTCCTTTTTGCTGCAATCATTTACTTACAACAGCGTTTTGGTGGTCGTTGTTTTCTTCCTCGAAGATTCAGGGAGCTGGAAGTTTATGAGAAAATACCGGTGGATAGTGAAGAATAAATGTTTTATGGAATCTAGTAAGCTTCTTATTGTAAGAATAAGTGCCCTGTGCAATGCAGTAAAGTTGTTATTGTAAGTTTTCGTTACTCAAGTTTCCTAGTTGGCTGGAAAACTGAACACGCAAATAACATTTCAAGTTTAATGTAGAGTTGTGTCTCTTGTGCTTAGTTCTGATTAAACTTCACTACTTCAAATCGTTGTAATATAGAATTTTTGTTCCGTTGAAAAACTCTCTACCATAGCTAATTTAGCATCGATGGGGAACTTATGACTTTGGAAGAGAATTTTATCAGTAGGGTTATGTTTGTAGTTAAAATCTAAAGATTTTATCGCGCGACACCTTTAATTTTAACGTCAGGTCACTTTAATCTCAAATAACCCTTTAATCTCTTTCTATGGTCAAAGATTTTCAAGTAAAGAATTTACTTGGTTGAGAATCACAGTATTTAGCTCAATACAAAAATCTTCACAAATTTAAAACAAAAGAAAAAAAGAAAAACACTAAATATGAATATCTATTGACCAAAATTTTTATTGATTTAGCCTTAATATCTATTATTGGAGGAACCAAATGCTAAAAAATAACTCATGAATATAATTATTTGGACTAGCCGGCCACACATGAAGATTTAATTAAAAAATTAATCCGCCTATCATTTTAAGACATCAAGTGTCAAAAATCCTTTTTTAAAGATAATTAGGTGGTTCCGTAGCCTGTTATACTGTTGCTAACAGGGCCTAATGCAAATGATGGAATAATTAAACATCATGGGATTAGGCCATAAATCTGTTTGTTGAAGACAAGGGAGAGAAAACAGACAAAGTCACTTTCCAGTGACTAAAACATGATTCAGAAAGGAACAGAACAAAAACAATTTGTATTTATTCTCTCATGCTATCAAAATTGTCACGAATAATTCTCACGAGGATTGTGGAGTAATTTCCACGCTTCCTCTGACACCTCTCATTATCAAAATTGTCTCCGGTAGAAAAAGAATTTTGTATACCATTGTTGTTAGCTCTAACTCCATAGATGTTATTAATCACCAGGGATTAGAAGTCATAGACGCGTACTTATGGAAAAAATGGTGTCATTCTTCCCAAAATCAGATACACGAGCTATTTGAGCATCAACTAAAACAAACTTTGAGAAACCAATATTGACTTCAAAAGAAATAACCTTCTCATCTAATACAATATATTCCACAAGCTGCCTGCTACTGCCCAAAGACTTGAATGATTACATCCAATACTGATCAACATCTAGGAAACAATGTCGCTGAGTGAAGTGATCTAGCATAGCAACGCTATTTGTCACTTTTGTACAGATGACATGAGGACAAAGATTTCCCAAACCAACGGCAATCTTGGAGGCAGACATCAAAAGTCCTCGTCACAAATGGGGCTGATATAGTCTAAAAAGGTATTATATGTTAACAACTTTGATCGATCCAGATCTATTGAATTGAAGTTTTTTAATCTCAGCCATTATAAAATTAGAGACCTCCAAGATCTATTCAATTGAAGTTTTTTAATCTCAATTATTATAAAATTAGAGACCTGACTCGGTTCGAGTCGCCTCGGTATCTCAATACCCGTTTTGATTACTGAGGAGATCAAATTCCTCTATTTCAAAAATAGGAGTATTGAATGGGACCAACAAATACATTGCTCAAGAAACTGTTCAAGCGTCCCGCCATATTAGGATGTACTATGTCCTGCCAATTACAGGCACTCATGATTATTTTAGACCTAATGTGAAGGAGTAGTGAAAAGATTGATCCAACCACCATATCTACTCCTATATAATCAAACTCCGGTTCTTCGATACTCATACGTGCAGAGGTCCTATAAAGGGTGAAAGCAATACGTGAAGCGGAATTTTTTTCCTTTTTTCTGGAGAAGGGAATTCTTAGGGGAGATCATCTTGCAATGGTTGATCGAGAAATTGCACTCACGACCATTTCTCGAGCCCAGTCTTCTGGGTCGGTAAAACACCCAAATACTCATATTTTTCCTTTTTTCATTTGATCCTGCACCATTCCCTGACTTGAGCGTCGGAGTTTACTCGCTGGTAATCCGGCTTCACTCCTAACTCCTTTTTTTGTGATTTTAAGTAGTACCCGAGAAGATTCTATGTCGATTGTGACAGTAAATCTGTGTGATATACTGAATCTTTCATTCTTAGAAAATTTTGACATCAACAAATATAATAAATGAATTATTATATACTTTTCTATTATTTTTATTAGAATTTATTATTATTCAAAGTTGCCTCCTCTAAACAAGAAATTATGCCCGGCATTGTGAAAAAATATGGTAGGACAAGATTGACTATTTAACGAGCCAATATGAGTTAGGCTTAGAAGAAATAGATTTAGCAAAAATTTCTTTAGACAAATTGACGGGAGAAGTGGGGATTTCATCTTCCACATTCGCATTGAGACACACATTATTTGGGCAGAAGATATTTTCCATGGCCTTGAACGTGAGAACGAATTTGTTACAACCAAAAGTATGGAGTGTATTAGCAGAAGAGACAACTTGGAAGCCGATGAGGCATTAATACTGTGTGCAAGAGTCAAGATAGGGTTAGGGTTTAACCAATCCTACACAAACTAATTGTCCGGAGTCATATATATAATATATATATAAACAAAGGTTTCTACTTCACTTTGAAAGTGGATGTTCCAAATATTTGAGACTTTATTTATAAAGATAATCAATTAAACCTCACAATCATTTCGCTTTAACATTTATTATTAATAGAATTTTAGGTATGTTAGATATACTGTTTATATGGTGTGTTTAACTAATCAAATTACCATACTTTATTTTTTATTAGATCAATTTTGTAAAAGTGATTTTTAATTCTACTACTTCTATCTTACCATAAATTAATATATCGTTATTTTATTAATTAAATATTTCGTCAATTTATCTAATGTACCTAAAATTCTCTTTTAATTATCTAACATTTATAATTATCAATACTAATCAAAGTTTAGTTGATTATCTCTCTCTTTCAAGTTTAGCTTCTAAAATATTGGATGTTATTATATGACATATACGATGAATATAATTCTTGAGAGTTATATTAATATTAAGAAGCATGTCAGGTTAATTGAATACATCTCATGTTGGGGCGAGTGCTTACCGTTGGTTGAAAAAAAATATTTTATAAACACTCCAATGTATTTTGTGATAAATAATTTGGATCTTGGAATGAAAACAAGAAGACTAAATGTCATTTTTTGAAGCAAATATTTTTTTGTAATTTACTTAGTTGGTGATTTATTTTGACTTGTGCTAATCATTGCTTACTTGCCGGGATAGCTGAGACGTCGTTTAATGGGTATGAATAAATCACGGCATGTCTTGTATTGCTGAATGATACAAGTTAATAAAGTTAGATATGCATTTTTACACTTAATACGTTTTGATTAGTTATACTGGAATCTTTAGTAGAGTCACATTTTTCTATTTGAAAGTCCTGAGAGCATTGTCATCTGTTCATTTTTTTTTTTTTTTTCTCCTACTAGCTAATGTTGCAGCTAAACTGTTTCCATGTTGTTGCCATATAAATAAACCTAAATTGATTCATATTTGAATATAAAATTATATTGCAGGCTTGATGGAGAATTGAAGACCGATAGCGGAAGGAACCAGTCATGCGAGTTCAACTTGTTTTCTAAAGAGTGCTTAGCATGCAGCAACCTTTTAGGCCCAATTTTTTTTTTTTAAAATGTATGTGATACTTCCGATTGAACATGTAAACGATGGAATCTAAGCAAAACAGTTTGGGATTTTATTAAAACTCCCTCTTAATGGTTTGGCAAGCACTGATATTAATATTTTTTTCTCATTTTTCCAAGTTGTTCTGCTTTTGTTTTAGCTATCGACTGTTAGGCGGCCGACTTGAATGCCATTCCAGTGACTGATTTGAGCAACATACGATGCTTTGGTTGAAAAAAACAAGTGGTGAAGCAAATTGTCAATTAAAGGCTTAAGCTTTCTGTTGGTTATTGTAGTTATGTTGGGATCCAGAAAACCTGATAGTACGCTCCAATGCTATTCAAGGCAAAACTTGCACTTATTGTCGGTTCAATGGTTTTTAAGAGATGAAAGAAATGTTTCACTTGGTCTGTGATTCAGGCAATAAAATATGTACTTTTGTTTCACGTGGTCCTAATAAATTGGGACCACAGATAGGAATAGCATGTATAATTTTGTACTTCCATTTTCAAATTAAAAACGTGATAGAAATTTCCAACCTTACCCAGAAAAGACAAGCATTAATAGTTAAGGTTATCAATGTAAATGAACATAAGAATGAATCCAGAGTTTAATAGATTCCAAGACCCTTGACAATTCCCTCTCTCGCCGCACAAGCGAAACCCCATTCAATATATAGCAGTGCCTTCTTTCTCATTCTCGCCACCTCCACTTGTCTTCAATAATGGCAGCCACCTCTGCCGCAACCAAATTAGCGAAACCACATCCTTTCATTTCCAACAGAAAATCTCCATTGCCCATTTCAAGATCTAGTATCCCGTTTTCTTATAACCTACAAAACCCTGCTCTCAACATCACTAACTCCATTCCTAAACCCGCCTCTGCTGCCACGACTGTGACTACTGCGGAAATAAAGTTTTCTTCCAGATTTGCGCCCGATGAGCCCCGGAAAGGCGCTGATATTCTCGTGGAAGCCCTGGAACTCCAGGGTGTTACCGGCGTTTTTGCATACCCAGGTGGTACGTCAATGGAGATTCATCAAGCTCTCACTCGCTCTGATATCATACGCAACGTGCTTCCTCGTCATGAACAAGGCGGTGTCTTTGCAGCTGAGGGCTATGCTCGCTCATCCGGAAAACCTGGTGTCTGTATCGCCACTTCAGGACCCGGAGCTACCAATTTGGTGAGCGGACTGGCAGATGCTCTGCTTGATAGCGTTCCCCTGGTGGCGATCACTGGACAGGTCCCACGCAGAATGATCGGTACGGACGCGTTTCAGGAGACTCCAATTGTGGAGGTAACACGTTCTATTACAAAACATAATTATCTTGTGCTTGATGTTGATGACATTCCTAGGGTTGTTAGTGAGGCTTTCTTTTTAGCAACCTCCGGACGACCTGGTCCGGTATTGATTGATATACCAAAAGATATACAACAACAGCTGGCGGTTCCTAATTGGAACCAGCCAATTAAATTGCCCGGCTACATGTCTAGGTTGCCTAAAGATCCGAATGAGGTTATCCTGGAGCAGATTGTGAGGTTAATGACAGAGTCGAAGAAACCAGTGTTGTATGTAGGTGGTGGGTGTTTGAATTCTAGCAAGGAGTTAAGAAGGTTTGTCAATCTTACCGGCATACCGGTGGCTAGTACTTTGATGGGTTTGGGGTCGTTTTGTTGTT